>VZRV01002100.1:631863-794530 GCA_013398115.1 Falcunculus frontatus
GCTTGGTTTCGGCTGGCATCAGACGTGCAGCCGGAGCTGAGAACAAATTAGAGATAAGAAGAAATAAACAACTTGAAACAACATCTGCAGGTGTTTCTCATCTGTTCGGACTCGAGGTAAAACTTCCCAGAGGTGAAGATAAGAACTAACACTTGTGCAGAGTGCTGAACTCCCACAGGAGAACATGCTTGGTGCTTGTTCAAGGGCTGGAGTTCAGCAAGTTGATGCAGCTCAGGGCATGGTCAAATAGACACCAGAGCAGGCTCAAGTGAGAGGCACAGCTCTGGTTGCCACTTAATTTTCTTTCACCCCAGGGAAGACAAATGTGAATGGTTTAATCATGATCAATTCATTTTACTCCACTAGTTTGTCTATAAGAAAGACTTGTTGACAAAGAGTTGAAATCAGTATACAAGTAGACAGTACTACAACACAGAAGAGAACAATGGTTCACATAGCTTTTCCAGAAAAAAACCCCAGCACTCCTATTTTTAAGGGTATGAACCTCAGCCTACTGACATCCTCCAACAAGCTAGAGGACTCTGCCTCGTTCCTCAGCATATGGACCTGCATAGCCAGGCCTCACATTTGCTCAAGCAACATATTCTGCACACCACTCATTTCTCTGTAAGTGGAAGCAATCCCACCCTATAAAATCAGCAGTACAGAGATCTCTTCCCATCTCTAAAATGACAAATCACTACATTGCAAGTTATTTCTATTTCTATCTACTATTTCCAAGTTATTTATTTCAGCCACAGTAGTTCACCAAAACCTTTGGTGGCTGGTTTGGAAGATGGCCCCTCCTTCTGCTTTGTATCTTGAGCCAAAGCAATGCTGTAGAGGTACCAGCAACAGGCCATTGTGCTTTGTTTTTCCATGGCACAGGCAGTGATGGGCCTGAGCTTTCATCTAAGGTTTTCTATAGAATCATGGAATGTCTTCAGGTTCAAAGGGACCTCAAAGATCATCTCGTTCTACCCCCCTTTCACTAGACCAGGTTGTTCAGAGCCCCATCCAACCTGCCCTTGAACACTTCCAGGGATGAGGCAGCCAAAGCTTGATGTGATCCCTACCAACCTTTTATATTTCAAAGGGCTGGGTGGCAAACTTGCAAGAACTGTCCCTCGTGTAACTAAATAATGTAAATTTCATTAGACATGAGCAAACATAATTTTCAAATGAGAAAGATCCAGATTTCAGGCTGACATGCAATTTCACCTTCCTTTCTCTCCCCCAAAACTCTTTTTTCAAACAAATGTATTGCCATGAAAAATTTTTGTTTTGACAAATACACAAATTTTTTTAAAACAAAAATATGTGATGTTGACTACTTGACAATACTGCTTATAAAACATTGCCATACATTTGCTTCAGCTACATGTGGGCCTAGAACTAAATACAGACTTTAGTTTTCAGAGTTGTCAGTGCCCACCACCTTACCCTCTCTTAAATGCGGAGGTGAACATACACTTCAGCATTGTGAGCCAGCTTATCCATGATGTATGTGCATTTCATGTATGGGGTGTATATATAATAGAGCACTGCATGCCTCCAGTGACTTGTTCAGGAGCTTAATCTTCTCCTGAGTCTCATTTTTATAGGGCTGCTGAGGAAAAAAAAAAAACAAACCAACAAAAAAAAACCCGGACGAAAAAAGCTACAAAAAACAAACCAAAACCACCACTTACAAGCTTGGGGAAAGACTATTAAAGGCAGAAGTCTCTCATATAAGCACAACATACGATTGGATAATATTGTCTGGATTAGCAGCTTTATAACCTAGCCAGGCCCCAGGGCTACAATTATCTGGTTGCATTAAACTGAAATCACCTGCAAAACCTCACAGTGAATGAACCCTTGGAAGTGTCTAATCTGCTGGTTTGTGCTTGCAAGTGAAAACAAAATTTGCCAATGGTGAAGAGATGAACAAACATCACAGTGCGAGATTTTCCAACTAATGTTTCTAATTTTGCTTCAAAAGGAAGGTCTTTCCATCGCTTTTGGCTCTTGTTTGAAATACTTTCCAAATATAGCATTATAATAAGCAAAGAATAAGAAGATAAAAGTCACAATAATAGCTACTACCAATTTGCACTTTTATAAACCTTCTCATTTCATTAATTTTGATGCAGAAAATTTGCAAGGTCTTTTCTAAGGAGGAACCAGATTAGACAACACTCCTATGCCTCCTATTGGTCCCAACTCTGTTAATGGTTTGGAGGTTCTCAAACTACATTGCAATTTTAAAGAGAAACCTTCCAACAATAATTTCTTCCTTTGTACTTCCATCACCTTTTCCTAGTAATTGACCAGGTGCCACAGAAACAGGAAAAAGCAGTATCCGATGTTTTTGCTCCACAGAATTTCTACAGCCTTGCAGTCTATGAAACAACCAGCCCCCCTGAAATGAATGGTCATTCTGGACTCTGACCAGCTCTCACTTCAGGCACTCCCTTCTGTGTATCTACAGTTCCCTCTGGTTACAGAGATGGACACGAAGAGCTCACACAACCAGCTGTTGTATATCAAGATTTACCAGGAGTTTTACTAAAGTGAAACTATGAGCTGATGGATGGAATTATAATCAGGTTACACAGATAAGAAGGAAACCATAGATAAGAAATTCAAACTTGTGTGGTCCTGAAAGTTGCCTAAAATATTGAGGCCACTCTGCCCTAGAAATGGCAATCACTTGGGGCGTGTAAGCAGAGTTCTGTATTTTAGGAAAGCACATAGACAGCGAGTTACCTCTCAGCCTTCTGCATATCTATGAGCAAAAGACACTTCTTAAAAGAAAATTATGTAAAATCATCAATAAAGTCATGAGGATGGACAATTACACTCATGTTGTTAGATGAGTGTAGTTACCTATACTCATAAGTGAGAGTAGTGTGGGTTTATTACATATCATAGTATGAGAAGGTCTGCTAAAGCATCAGTAAAAAGTCAATAATTACAAAGAAAGTGACATTTGAAGAACTACTCAGGTACTACTGTGTGGGAATTAATGGTACTATTTATACTGCTGATCTCTGCAAATCTTCAGTTTCTCTAGGCTGGAATATGCAAGTGGGAAGAAAACTTCTAACTAAATTAATTTCCATGCAAAGTTTAGAGACAGTCTGGAAGATGCTCTTTAAAAACTAACAATGAAATTTGAAATAACTTAAACTGAACTAATTGATTTTGGATTTTCTCCATGTTGAAAGCTATTTTCTGATATAGTGTTGGGGAGAAATGTTTAATGTGGATATGACTGGTAAATGCTACTATACTTTTATACTAGCACCATTTTTTTTTTTCTTGAAAATTAATTTCTTGCCTGAAAAGGATTAAAATAATTTCCCTTTAAAGAAGGCTTTGCTAGATTGCTGCTCTATCTACACTGCACCATCCAGTTGTGTATTTATGTCATGACTTGCAAAAGCTTTTCAAGGCACTCCTAAATGTGCTTTGAACAGATGGGGAAAGGTAATGCATGGCATTTTGTCAGCACAGACACATGCTGATTCTGACGCAAAAAGTGACATCGTAGTGTATTGATTTCACATACATTTCCATATGCTTAAATAGTTTTAGCCTGTATGTTATTCAAGCATTCATTTTAAGATAACAACACTATTTAAACTACATTTTTTCCATTTATCTTCTCATTATCAGAATCCATATTTCATTCCAAATATAGCTGCTTGGATATGCGGGAGAAAAAAAATACAAATCAATCAACCTTCCCATCATCCAATGTATTGACGAAGCAGATAATTCCTAAACCACACAAGGCATTAAGAATGCAGGCCATCATAGCTGCTTAGGTGATTTTCTGGCTGCTTCAACCCATCTCACATCTTCAGTCAGTCATGTGCTAAGACCTCCTTTCCTCAGGTCCACATATGCACAGACTCCAACTCTTCTCCTGAAACATATGCACCTCTTTCCTTTCACTGGCCATTTGCTACCTCAGCAAGGCAGAGAAAAGAAATCTATCATTTGTTCTCTCCTGAAAAGTTCAGTGGCTGCCCACAGAAAGGGATGTCTCACACAAATAACAGGTGCCCCAGGGAAGAGCCACACTCCTGCTGCTCTAACAAGTTCCTTCAGACCTATTTGTATGCATGCTCCCAACTTTACCAAAAGCAATAGTGCTGTCCTCTGCCTCTGCCAGCCACTTATTTGATTTTATTTCTCTTCCACAGTTCAGTACTACGCTCTTTTACTCTATTTCTGACCTGAACTTTAAGAGGAAAATAACACATCTCTTCTAGACTAGAAAGGAACAGTTCAGTTTAGGTCAAGCTTAGCTAGGAAAGCCTTCAGCTCGTTCTGTGGCTCAAATGCAGCCTGAACTTTTACTTTAGCTGGATACAGTTGTATCAAGAGCATTATCCTCTGTTTAAATGAGAAAGATGTAGGCAGATGGATTTAAGTAGTTCTAGCTAAGCTCACCATAACCACGACTTCCCAGCCACCATCCCAAAGACAAAGGCAGCAGAGACATGAAAGCCAGTGAGTTCACAGTCTAGCAAAAAACTCAACAGGCTAGGTAAACCGCTTTGATTTTATCATTCAATAAAGTTGCTACCGGATATACAATTTAGCATTTCAGAGGCTTGTAATCTGGGAGCTGAGCTTCCTATTGAGACAGTGAGAATATTTTTAATAAAAGCAAAACATCTTATTTTTTTTTCTCTCATCTTAGGGACAGCTGAGCCATTTTGGCTGAAAAATTATTTTAATTTTTTTTTAAATGTCTGAGGCAAACACCCAAAATGGAAAATATCAGCCAAAGCTGAAATCATTTGGCAAAGATATGAACAGCTGAACTGAGAGTTTTAGGATGGAAAGCATCAAGCAATCTTCAACACAGACATAACTTCCCATACCTCTTACTGCCTATTTCCCCACGTTCCTATGGTGGTTAGGAGACGTGGTCTCCCCAGCATCAGTTCCAAAGGCACATAAATGTTGTGGAGAACACCAGCATCCACCTGCTAAACAGCAGTGCCATGGAGCAAGACCCACTCTGGGATTTGTGAACCTTGCTTTGAAGTACCTGATCTTCAGTGCTGTTTCAAAGGAGTTGCTGAGCCAAACAGATCCCAGAGAAATCAGCACAGCAAAGCCCTCAGCACAAACTATCCAGCAACAGCAGCCAAGCACAAACCCTGGACCACAATTCAGCCTCCTGAGTACCATCTTTATTTGCAACTCTTATATAGCTATTACAGGTTTTGTGTAAAAAATATGCTTCATTTTTACCTTGAGCAACCACAGCTTATGGTCACTGGAGGAAAAAATTTGCTTCACTAGAAGCACAAGGAAGCACAAAGCTAAAAAGGCTAACAAGTAAATAGTTTATCTTTTTTTTTTTCTCTTTTTAACTCAGTGGCATGAATGCTCAAGACCCTTATAAATACCAAGTAAGATTTCACAAGCTGGCATGCGTGAGTTTGTAACAGAGGAACATTCTGAGGTGCAAGCCAAATACTCTGTGTTAAGGTAAAAGGAAATAAAAAAGTTGACCATAACCTGAGGCCTTGGCTCCTGCCAAGTGCCTGTTGTTATGAAAGCAAGGTGCTCCACACGATCTAATCATAGCACTAAACCTTGTTACAAGCCCTTTTACAGCTCCAATATCTGGGTTACATGGAAACACGCTGGAGAGCCTCCTTGTACTATGAAATAAATGTCATTCTGACTGGCATCCTCTCTTCCAGCGAGTAATTTCCCTCTGCTGATAAATCGATACAGCAAAAACAAATGAGAGTGCACAATGGGCACATTGAGGATTACATTTTTATTCATTTCAGAGCCCCTGCAGCAGAGTTTTTTTAAACACAATAGAAGAAAATGATGCACTCGAGCTGAGGGTGAGGGGGGAGGAAAGCATACCTTACAGAGGAAGAGAGAAGGGAAAGAGCAAGAAAGGAAGAGAGAGTAAAAAGGGGAGGAAGAAAAACAATCTCAGAATTTAGAATACAAGTCTGCATTTCCAAGCCTCAAGTTTGGGGTGGGTGCATGTTCAGTGAGTATTTAGTCTGGCTTATTTCTAAGTTCTTGTTCTTTGTTACAGCAGCAATATTTTGCCTTTTCCCCCCCTTTCCTTCCTTTCGAAATTTTAGTTTGAACTCTTCCAGTCTTTGTTCCAAGGAACTCTTCTTACCCCTTCCATCTCAACTGCTGTACTGATACATACAGGACACCAGTACTGCCCACATCTATAGTAACTCATGCCAAAATGGTTATGTCAGAAGGCACACATTTGGTATAGTTGAGATGTAACTGTAGGAAAATGGACCAAACCAGAGAGACTTCGGGGTTTCAGCTCAAGGAACTGATTCACCATCCGGTGAAGTCAGGAGAGATATTTTCAGTGACCTGTAGCAGGTTCTGACCCAACCTGGTCACCTTCAATTATACACATTTTGGCTCCAACACTTGAGATTTCAGTCTTTTGTAGTTATGAAGCAGAATTGAAAAGAGCAAAACTTCTTTTCTCCTGAGAGCATTGAGCCAAAGAAGGTTCAACCATGGATTTACTGAGGTGCAAACCCAAAGGCAGGAGCCCAAGGCATCAAGTAACTGGTTGGCCAGCACAGACGTAAAAAGAAACTCGAGGGCACAACAGGACACGAGCAGTACTGGTCAAACTCCCCGGTTTTTGGCATTCACCCACTGCTGTAGAGAGGCGAGACCGCAATAGCTCCAAAGACTGGAGACCACTGCATGTCTACAGAAGACCTGGAATCAAGACAGCCAAGGGGGAGGCTCAGGGAAAGACGTCACACATTTTTACGGCATAACCCTGACTTGAACGTGCCACGGGCAGGAAATCCAGAGATTTCAAGAAATCATGGTCCTACAGTCCTTGTCCCTAAGAGGGACTCCAGAAAACGCAAGCAGGGCTTCCATTTCATCACTCTATGTCCACTAGGAACTGGACCAAAGTGACAAAACATCGTATGTTTACAGCCACGTGACTGCTGGTTTGTGGCCACTTTCAGTAGTGTCACAACCCTGGTTTGAACCAACAACCTCAAGGTGAGAGGCTGTTGAATATAAATACTAGTTCCCTATGCCTCATTAAATTTGCATTTATTTGGTTCTCCCTGTTAGTGGTTCCTACAATGACCAAGTAGAAATTACACAGAAATGTGCTTTTTTTTTTTCCCCTTCCTTTTCTCCCCCCTCCCTCTCTTTTTTTTTTTTTTTTTTTAAGCCGAAAGGCCGTAACACAACAGCAATGTAATGAAAAGTGAAATCCTTTTACAACCCTGGGAAGGCCAAGATGTGTGCCCAATAAATGTAAGCAGACATGATATTCTTTATAATCACAGCAAGATGAAGATGTGAACTGAATAAATGCTTTAAAAACATCATAGATTTTATTAGATACAAAAGATTGAAGCGTTATGCACCTTTTAGCTCAACTTTCATTTAATTTACTGCTTGCTGTACTGTAGTCTAAAGGGAGTGAAAAAATCCTCTCTCTAATTTTTTTTTCCTTTTCATGAGCTGACCAAGGAGATGAAATCTGGGTACTTTAATTACCATTCAGAGCCAAAGGCCTGGCCTTTGATATGGAAATCCCACTTCAACTCCAGCTTGCTGCTGCCTTTCCCTGTCCCCTTCTCCTTCCAATCTCACAACATGAATTTTAAGTAGCCTTGTCAACACCTGACCGTGAAAGCTAACAGAAGCCTGTGCTGCTAAGTTGGTGCTGTTGGTAATTTTTTAGTAATTTTTTTTTAAATTTTAATTTTCCGTAGGAGGGAGAGAGTTGGGTGGGGAGAGGCAGGTTAGAAATTGGACAAATCTAAGGAACCAGATCTTCTCCTTCCTTGTCCGTGGCCTGGCCCGGCTCATGCAGCAGCTCACATGAAAGGGTAAAAGAAAGGAGGAGCAGGCGGGGCAGGGGGGGAACGGATGAAAGCTGTCATGTACAGTTACCCTGTTATTGTCATCTGCCTGCTGCATGACTCCCAGCTTTGCTATAATTATTAATTGCACTTGTCAACTGTCATTAATTCCTCTTTAGCATCCCTGTCTTGGAGTAATTAGACAGAACAGCCTCACTGCACTCATTGTTTTGAGAGGCCCCTGAAAGAGCCCAAAGGGCCTGTGAAGAGACAACCATCATTAATACAATAGAGCACCTCGGCATTAACCCTTTCCAAGGTGTAGAAATCAGAAGGTGATGGCTCTCCTATCTTGTGGGTTCCAGTTGCTGAATGCCCTGTTTCTCTTTTCCTTATGAGGGCTCCCATCCAATGACTCAAGAGCAGCTGGAGGCTTCAGGTGCTTCAGCCTGGGGCACCCCACTTGAGGGGCTGCAAGGAGGCCTAATTTTCTGAGGGTGGGGGCTCAGCACTCCCCAGTTCTATCAAAACATAATCTTCTGCCCGACTCTTAGACGAAGGCACAAAAACCCAGACTTTATAAAGTTACCATCGTTGCCTTTACCTATTTTACCAGAGTTTAGGGAGGTTGACCAAAAAGCAGTTGTGGGATGTCTGTGTCCTTTGATGCTCATTTCCCCCCCTCACCTGAGGAAAGGGATCCAGAGCATTTGTTCTGACTGCCTCTGCTGAGATCTCCAAGCCCAGCTTTGCTATCTCTGCCCCCGCAAGTGAGACCCCCCCACAGTAATCTTCCCATACCCCCACAGGTGAGACTCCCCCCCTAGTAATCTTCCCATGCCCACATATGCACTCCCAAAATTCTGAATTCGCCCACCCAGCCATCTCTATGCTGTTACACAGGTATAAGTGATGACCACAATCTTCCTTACGCTTGCCATTGATTTGGTGGCCACAGATACGTGGCAGGGAGTGGACTCTACTCTCCCAGGGCTGCAGTGCTACAAAGGATAAAACCTCAGGTATGTGGGAAAAATACAGTAGGAAGGCCCAGTTAGGAAGCGTATGGGTAATGGACAAAGCAAACAAATGGGTTGATACTGTGTTTGTAACACCAGTCTTGGGAACAAAGCTGCACTTCCCATTGGTAATATCAAGCTGCTTCTGAGCGGGAAATAAAAGGGAGGGGAGGAAAGGAAGTGTTCCCTCATTTAACTTGAATTTATTCTGGTCCCCAAATATATAAATGGTGATTGAAAAAAACCCAAACAAACAAGGAGCAACCTGTTGCTGCAATGAGCAGAATATCTCTGCAGTTCAACTAGGAGTTTTCTGCTTAGGTTTACCAAACTCTTTCTCTGCAGCTAATCCGCTCTCTCTCCTCATCTTCTTAATTATAATGCTGGAATTCAAGTTTTTCTATAAAAAAGAGAAGCCAGCAAGGCAGTAGCCAGGCTTAATTTTACTGCTGCTTGGGAACACTCCAAGGAGCTCCTGGGCCACTGGACAGACCTGTCTGGGGCTAGGGAAGACCATACTGCACAACTACTGCCTCAGTCCCACAGCTGGGAGTAGAGGGAGCACAGAGACTTTTTTCCTCTAAAAATTCCAGGAAAGACTCCTATTCACCCTAGGCAAGCAATTTTGCCAAACCTGGTCACACCAAATAAGATCTTCAGCAACAGTATTCCTTGAATGATGTATTTCAAGTAAGGCTACATATTCCTGGTTTTAAATCAGAACCCAGACTACTGAAAATGAACTTTCTTCAGTCTGTTAACTTAAGGGCAACAAGAGACCTTTGTAAAAATTTTGCCTATCTTTTCAATGCTTACCCAACTGAGATCAAAGCCACAAATTAATGAAGCAAATACACTCTAAACCCGTGTTTCAAAGTCATAAAATGTTAAAGAACCTTATTCAGAGCTTCACCTTTTTTGAATCTGGCTTAGTAGCTTGTGACTTACTGAAATAACAGAGAGCTTTGTATAAAGCCATGTGGAATGTATTTATAGTACATATAGAACCAGAAAAATATTTCATAAGCATATGCATCAGATTTTTGGCACTGCGCACCCTGCATCAGAAACAAGAATTTGGCCACAGATCTAATCAGCAAACACTTATTCACTTTTCTCTATTGTGGCTGCAGTCAACCACTGTAAAAATTAGAGTGATTTTTTCAAAACAGGGCCCAGTTCAGCTGCATGCTAAGTATCATCACTGATTATATTCCTTCTGCATTTTTAAAAGATGGATTTCAGTGTCCCACAAAACTGGCTCTGTCTTGTATAACAACAAGATTTGACAGCCAAATTTTATTGTTACCTTATTAGTGAGAAGCTCTGCTAAATCACCTTTAAATTGCACACAAGGCCAAATTTCTCTAAAGGTCAAAATGAATACAGCACACGCATAATATTACAGATTTCTGAATGGCCAGTGATACTAATACCTCAAGTAAATAAACCAATTCTATTTTCCTTTGCTAATGCCAGATGTTTATTTCACCTTCTTACATGAGTATGCTCTTGGGACAGATATAAACCAATCCTGATTGCTGGCTAGGAATGCATCCTAGGATAAAGCTGGCTGAACTCACTGATGATTTCAGGTTTTCAGTGTGATCTGCTGAGACATTTCTGTGATTCAGCCAGAAGCTCCAGCATTAGCTCCGGTTAATTCAAGAAGGTGAAAAACAATGGGTGGTTAACAGCCATTTCAGTGTGAATTCACATGTTTTCTGTGGTGAACTTCTGTCACCAGTGCATTTTGATGCATGGTTGGGAAGTTTTGCTAATTTAAGAGTACAACTCAGCAAGCAGCTCTTTATCAAACGGATTCAGCTGCAAATCCATGCATTCCTCTAATGCATAATGCCTGACCCCTGTACATTGGATATTCCCAAATCATCCTGAGCCCGTATTTTCTCCTCCCTCCCCTTTACAGGCCACACTAGCTGAAAAAGCAGTTAACAAGAGCACAGAACATCCAACATGTGCACAACCCTAAAAACACACCAATATCATTACAGATAATAAATTCTGTTCCACAGTCTCTCCAATGAAGAGTGTTCAAGTGATGATTAACCAACAAGCCAAGTGTTCAGCTGCAATCTCAGCCCATTTTGAATAGCTTTTGCTCAAGGCTCACTAAAGCAGAAGATTAAAAAGCCCCTCCCAAATGGATTAAAAACTCTTTTAAATGACCATCTTCCAGGTCATTATGGCAATAAGTAATATCTATATATACACATATATATTACATATATAAAGAAAGAAAAAAAAAAGTCAGACAATCCTTCTCTAGAGGATTACTTCAACATTTTTTGACTTCAGAGAGATTGAAACTGATTCTCCTAAGCAAGCAGATTTAACCTAAATCAGAACTCACCTCTCCACCAATCAGAAAGAAGCTTTTTCAGAAACTTATACTTCCTAATAGTTATATGGGCCTTAATCCTCTTGGAAACAGTTTTAGGTCATTATTCCAGGAGTTATTAGGTTGGAAAACAGCTTCTAGGCAAATGATGCTATTCACAAACCTTTTACACCAGAAATAATGGTTGGATTATTTCTGCCTCAAAAGTAGTCTTGAGGTCTGATTTCTGATTTTCTTTATATCTGATGCTCCTGAGGACAGAAAAAAAGAAAAAAAAAAGAAACACAGCTACTTGCTGTTAAATAATAATACTAGTAATAATGGAAATTTTAAATATGTAGAAGTAATTTTATAAGGATTATAATGACAGCAATGAGATCAAGTTTGGGTTTTAAGTAGAAGCAAAAAATAAAGGTTTATCTTCTGGCTTCCAATGCTCTTGTAATCTTTCCAAGGACACCCAAAAGATACGGTGTTTCCCCAAAAACACCAGTGTCAAAGGGCTTTCACAGATCTTTAATGTTTTCCTCATGTCTTCTAAACTATTATTCTTTTTTTCACATTCACTGGTGTCTCACAGCATGACAGAAAAATAATAAAGTATGTTGAATTCTGCTCCTTGCACAGCACGTGAGGGAAGGGTGAGCAGACATCCCTTGGTCTGGGAGTATCCCTGTTTCCACGACTTTAGAGAGCACTTGCTATTTCCAGCCAAACTTAAGCTTTGCTTTCAGCTGCCAGTGCTCTGCAGAGTAGCTGACCACAGACTTACCAGGCAGCTGAGCTCACAGAACTGGCATCAGGTACACAAAATACTCCTGTATTTGAAAACACAGAACTATCAATTCCATTTCATATTTTTTCTACCCTTGAGCACAGTAAACAGATGAGAAATGAGGAGTTTAGTACCTCTCAGCCCAGATAGTTTCCTTCTTGTCTTTAAAAAAAAAAAAAAAAATTACCATTATGTATCATATGAATTTTCAGTAGGAAGAGAATTGAGCCCCAAAGCTGTTTTATTTCCAAAAGGCTCTCCAGAGCAGTTGGCTACTCCTCCATTTTATAGTGAAAGTCAAATCAACAAACACCAAAAAACCAACGAAAAACCAGCACCCCCCAAACACACACTGACAACAAGTCCAAAGCATATAAATTCATCTGTGCTATACTGCAAACTTGGCTTTCTTCAAGCAGATCAAATACTGAAATTTCAAGGGCAATTTTTTGCTGAATAAGAACTTCAGGATTCACCCCATCATTTTTACATATAGCTTTATATGCATGTGAAGTACCCATAATCTTCCTTTCCTCAAAGAAAATAATTGGGCTATTAACTTAAAACCTTGCCTGTTGTAAACTAGTTATTAGTAAATTTTCACCCATTAATTCTTACCACAAAGATGAATTTCTATTCTTTGCAGAAAAAGGGGGTCATAGTGGAAGATAAAATTTCAACAGCACAAAAAGAGCAGCAGCATCTCTGACTAAATTCTTCACTGAAGAAGTGATATCACTCAGCCAAAGGATTCTGTGGTGTCACTTTCTGAAGTGTATTAAAAATGTATTAATTTGCCTATATAACAACTTCATCATCATTGCTCAGGAAAAATCCCAAAACCTACAGGAAAGGCCTTCTGAGGTAAACAAAAGCTAAAGAGACATAAGATAATTTGAAAAAAAAAAAAAAAAGAAAAAGAATTGTTGCATTTGTTCTCCTTAGTTATATTAGGAATAAAAAACAAAACTAATGTAATAATGTATCCCAGCAGTTCAAATCTTCTAATTTATGTAGAATGGATTATTACTTAGACAATCTGACCCTGGGCAAAACTTCCTCAGTTGAGAAGATTTACAATCTAATTATGCAGGAAGTTCTGCTGAGACAGTTTGGGTGCAGTGGTCTTCTATTACATTAGCTTAGCTAAAATTGCTGCTTCTTCACTTGCTTGCTTTTCAAGTACTCACATGAAAACAGAAAATCCTTCCTTCATGTCCTTTATTTCCTTTTAGTCTTTCTCACCATTACTGCGTGCACAGGCACTTGTTCTCAACTGCAAATAGCAGCGAGGGGCTGAGGCTGTTAAGAGCCAACTAGAAGTTGCCTTTCAGGCTTTTGCTTTGGCCCCTGTTTAGTGAAGTGACTTTAAAAAAGGACCATCAAAGTGCTTTTCGTAATTTTTACAATGATAGTTGCTGGGTTATTTCTCCCCTCCCCTATTGCAAATGCCCCTGAAAAAAAGCCTGGAGCTGAAATCTGTTCCTGTATACTTGCTTCTTCATCCTGCACACACAAAACTAGTTTATTTTTGTAGGGTGGCTCAGAGATGTTTTGCTGCTGTCTCAGACACCTGAATATTTTTAGCAATTTATATCATTAGATAAAAAAAAAAAAGTTCCTCAACACATACAAAAATAGCGAGAGCTTTGTAAGTCTGCAGAGGAAATGATGGGAAATTTGAGTCTAACATAATTCGAAGTATCTTTTTTCCTGTAGATATATTACAGTGTATCAATACAGCTGAAGATACAGATACGTCCTATGTTAACATAGATGGAGAAATCAGTGCCTTTTTTTCTTTATAGTAAGTGTTTTGATTTCAAAAGGTCAATGGATCATATCACAGCCTTTGATCTTGATAATTACCATGTGTAGTAATGCACATTTTTATCTACAGGTGGCAGACCTTTTAAAGTCAGCTTTAAATTCATTAGACATTTTTGTTGATAGCACCACCCACATTAAAAAGTAAGAATCTGCAGCATAAAGTTCTAATTAATTATGTTCAATTTAGAGGACAGATCTGTCAACAAAGTGGCTCAATTCTCAAAGGCTATTGACCCTTATCAGAATTAAGGCCTTAAAAAATAAAAATAATTTAAAAAACCATTAGTTGCTCAGTACATAGCAAACTTTTATTATTTAAAAATCATTCAGCAACTCAGCAAAAATGCCATATTTTTCTGTAAAATAGAAGTTTCACTTCCTTGATTATTAAGCACTGCCTGGCAAATTAGTGATTTCTTCTTTGATAAGCTTATTTAGAAGAGGAAAAGATGAGAATGTCACAACTGACTTCTGGCATTTAGAAAGATATAAGTGAATCGTACAACTTCTCCATATCTGAATCAATCATGTTAAAATACCATGACTTAGACTGTCATCTCAGATGCGTGTCTAACGCCTCACCACAAAGCAGAAAAGCATCGATTTACACCATAATATTATCAATCATTCACATAATCCTGCATTCAAATTTAATTAGAATTTTTTTTCTGAAAAAGAACAGTGGAATAGACCTCTGCATGTGGTCAAAATCATACTGAAATCAATAAGGCTGTCTCTGGGTTTTATCTTAGGCGGCCCTAAAATCTCGGTTGCACAGCTCTGGCGCTTGACCGCCTTCCACACCTTCTCCTCATTACGACCCAGGAAAACTGGATGTGAGTGTTACCTGTCACCATGGCTGCATTTCTAACCCTCATGTTTTAGCAATTGCCACTCATGATATAAGAAACGTGAGAGCAACCTGGTCAAAGATAGGTGACACCTAACCCCACGACAAACTCATAAGACTCAAGAGTGCCAACCTCAACTCTAGTTCTTGAAGTCCACAATAACAAGGATAAAAACAAGGCTACCAAAAGGATGTCCATGTCTTTGAAACTTTAATTCTGCAAACATTTACTATTCACGGAAATCAGACTAAGCAGAAAAACTACAAGAGGATTGTTGCCTTTTCAGCCCCTAAAATCAAGAGCCAAACAAGGTTTGGTGATAAAATGCGGTTAGCATTTTTAATGAAGGGTCCCTCCAGGTGCACAACACACCAAAATATATGCCGAAAATGTGTCAAAAATGCACACTTGACATAGGGCAAGTACAGTTTCATAAGTTTAGCAGATTAGCATAATTGACAAGAATCTTCAATTAGGTAATGAAGTAATTCCCCATCTTGGTTCAACCCCTTCTGAAGCCCCCCTCCTTGCTAGTTGTTTATGTCTATTACATGAGAAAGTGTCTTGGGAAGGTGTCTTGTTCTTGCTTCCCATAAGAAGCAAGATTCCTGACAGGCTGTCAGGAATTTTTTTGTCTAATAGGAAAAGTACTGAAGTTAGGAAACTATATAACTATATAGTAACAGTCTACAGAGCTACAAATATATATGAAGAATATATAAAAGCAAAAACCATTTTGGCATAAGGATCAAGAAGACACAATAACTGGTGAGATTATCTGTAGCTGAGTCTCCTGACAGACCAACCACATTTAACCAGGTTGTTCCCCATCTAGACTCCCTATTAGAAGAAGCATCACATTTGTAAAAATTTAGTACTTGGGATATAGATATTACACAGCAACACTACTAAAATATTTCACATATATCCACAAAACCAAAAAAAAGCCCCAAAAGCTAAACAAAACCCAAAACAAACAGAGCAACAATCCAAACCCAAAAATCTTCAATAGTTATCTTATTGAATGTTTTGAATAGATTGAAATACAACTGCAAAGCAGTTTGAATAAGTAACAGCAAGTATAGACAAACTTAAAATATTTACACTGAGAATACACACACTGGGGAATGCTTATTTACTTGCTGACATGCACACTCTTCCCCCTCCTCCCCAGTCCAAGAGTGGGTGAGAAAAACTGAGTACACTAATGTCTTTTGTGGTAACTCAGTAACCTTCTCCTTTTTCTCCACAAGCTCTTCCTTCGTACCACACTATTCCTTATTTCCAGCCCTCCAGAGTAATTGCAGTATGTCTTTATATGGCTTTGTTTTCCTACCCAATGCAGAGGAGTTGGGGTTATTTTCAATCTTCGAAAGCTTGTAAACAGGATCAAACAGGAACCCGATCATCAGCAAGAGGAAGGCTAGAAAAATAAAAGCAAATGCATATCAACAATTTTATTTAAAAAGAAAATACATCCAAAACATGAAACAAAAGCCTGGGCTCTGCTAGACATCCCCCTCCCTATTCCTTTTCATTTAGTTCATGAACTCTTTTTTGCAGAACAGAGGCTGGTGTAAATTAATGTGCGACCCAACATATATCACGTGGAAAAGCTGCCATAGAAATATGTAATAGCAAAAAAAAACCCCCGTAGACATTATTAGAACTAAAGAAGCACCTCTTACCATGATAAATCAATACAAAGACTGAACTAGGAGAAAGATATGACAACATATTCCTGTTTCTCTAGAGTGTTTAAACAGCTCAACTACACTCAGCGTTTTTGTATCCCCAACCCAACATGCTTGCACAATTAGCAGTGCAAGTACAGTGCTGGGACCAAGAAGTCCTCTGCATTTGCTTCTGCTTCCAGCTGATACCCTGTGAGTAGGAGGGTTACCCACACATATACCCCACGACTTAGACACTGTCCTGAGGTTCTTGAGTTGCACTGTGTTCCTGCACGGGTGACAGAGTGGCATCTCCCTCAAGAACAACACAGCCCAGAACTTCAGTGACTCACATTTGTCAGTGAAGTCAGCATGACTTCCCAAACCCCACCTGGACCTCCACAGTTCAGGAGCATGAGGCACCTCAGATCTCTCTGGGCACCTGCTGCAGTTGTGGCTTCTGCTGTGTTACCCCAAGCCTTCAGCAGAGAGAGGAGAAATGCACTGTGGCACAAGGTGTGCAAATGTGGGATGCATAACATAGGAAAAAGCATAAGCAAGTCTGAGCCCATACTTGTGACATGACACCCTGTGCTCACACAGGCCAAAGTTCATCTCAGATGTGAAGTGGTTGTCCTCCCAGTCAGGTATGGCATCCCTAAATTGTATTACAGCGTATTATTATCAATCTAGTCTAACCAAAACAAATAATTTGTAGTATGAAATATATGTATGAATATAAATAGGAATTTCTTTTATTTTTCAACTACAAAACACGCACAACCAAATTCTGAAATCAACATCCTCAATATATAAAACCAGGCACTTTTTCCTACTGGTTTAACTTGACAGAATTACTTTTCCAGCCCTACAGCTTAGAGACCTCCAGGAGAAGTAGCAGCATATAAGATAGAGCAGGCTGGTGCATGAAAAAGACAAAAGACAACCATCCCTCGTTCCCTACTGAGCTCTGCATGCAGGCAAGCCTCACTTTCCTATATTATTTTTTATCAATCAGATGAACAAACAGAAATGTGTCCTCTGTATATTTTGTATAGAAATTTCCTCAGTCATGAATTTCTGCTCTTAGAAAGATGGAAATCTCTATGGGCTTTTCAAAACTGTGCTGAAGAAGGAGGAGGGAAAGTCATTCCTCCAGGAAGATAAGTTATCAAAATTTTGTTGTACAAAGATAGGTCAAGTTTTGCAGGACCTATTAGACTACCTGTTTACCATCATCACAAAAAACTGAAATATATCAGTTGCTTCACTCTTATTACTTGGTTATCAAATTAACCATTCATTAACTAAATAGCATCATATAAAATTAGTCCTTTATCTTCCTTCCCTAGCTCACGTATTATTAATACAGCAGACACGGACCATGAGCTGAGAAAAGAACGAGCCTCACTCAATTCAATCCTAGTTAGGATGAAATCCCAAAAAAGGCAGGTCACAAGACAATCAAAAAAATAACATTTGTTTACAGAATATTCCCCATTATGTTTCTGCCTTTCCCAGCAACCTGGAAGCGAGTGCTATCCCTGACCTTTTCATATCAGCAGAATACAAGGAAAAAGTAGCACTCATTTTGCTCATTCTTGTGTTTGATGCTACCAACTTTGACCAGTGATACCTTGTCTTGTCTCTGGTATCTCCTCCCTTAACAAACTCTTTACAAAACTTGTGATTTTCCATGACCATAGATATTTCTAGGTTTTTGAAGAGGCTTTGCTTTCTAAATTCTCTGTACTTAGCAGTTATCTTCCACAACCAGGCCTGGGCAGGCACAGGTACAATAAAAAATAACAGTAACATAACAACAACCATCATCACCACCTGAACTTGAATCTCAGTTGTATTTGGATTAGTTTACAACACTGTGACCCCCAGTTTATTCCCATTCAGATTTAAGCATTTTCTTCTTGTTAATTTTATCTACATACAACTTTCTAGCTGGTGTCAAGCAACTTCAAAAGGGTTGTCTTATGACTGTTGGAAAAGACAAAGCAAAACTCAGGCTAACAACTGCCTACAAGCTTTGATGGGAATAAGAAGATTTTTCTTCAGGAGCAGAGCTGGAAATATCTGTATGGAAAAAAGACCCTTTGAAAAAAATCAGATTTACTTGGACTAAGTAAACTTTAGTTAATTAGTTGAAGTAAAAATAAAAATGTGTTTTTAAAGATAAAAACCCACCTAATTCAACTGTTCATTAACAATGCAATGAAGCAATCACCAAACATTTACAGAGACTTCTGAAATTGTGGTTCTTGGCTACAGTCTTGAGTGGAGAGACAGAACCAGTAAAAAAAGGGTCTGTTGCCATGTGAAGTAACCTAGATCCTACTTTGCAATTAAATTCCCTTTCATATTTGCTGTAGTTTCCATAGGATGGACCTAAGAAAAATTCTACTTTTTAACTATTTCTTTGACTTTCTCTCTATTTCCGTAACTAATCCTACAATATTTTTGTTTTTATAGCAACATGGTTGGGAATCATTATTTGGGAGGATGGCGAGTGCACTATTCTAGAAGCAGGCAACAGCTCTATGTACAGGAATTAAACTAACCCTTTCCAAAAAATCCTAATAAGAGAAAATTTTAGGTATAAAAATCTTGAACTGTAGCACACACCCTTACAAAGACTTTTACAACATTAGAGAAAGAAATACACAATATACTATACAATATCTCCTAGAGTAAGTGTTATGTATTGTATTATATTTTACTAAAGTATTTTTATTTAAATGTTGCCTGAATTTTAATAGTGGTGAAATCAGAGCAACAGCCTTGAGAAGCCTAAAGTCCTGCCTCTGACCATAAGCTCCCCACACTCATCTCCAGGCAGCCCTGCCTCAAAAAGCTTCCACTATCTGCATGTTCCATTATCCTGTTCAAGCTTTGCCTCTTTAATGAGGCCACCAGGAAGATGACACACAGTGACAAACATTGTGGTGACTTTCTGTGATGTTGACAACGTTAGCTTGGGATATATTTTTAGGAAGCAAACAGAGCAAAGCCCCAAAATTACTCTAGAAATTATCTGCTGGATATTTCTCAGTGATAAAAAAAAATTTAAAAATCAAACCCCCAGCCCACCACAGAGCTTGCACAGAAAATGCAATCTTTTACAGCAACTGTGACTCACAGCTCTCCACATTTCACCTGGTGGCTAAAACTCCATTCAGTTACACACTATAGAGAATGAGAGATACAGGGAAACATGAGGTTTTGTGTATACGCTTTCATTTTCACAAGAACTCCTCGAGGCTTAAACACGTTAGTTTTTAACTCTTCAAGTCTTAAATCTGCCTATTAAAAGGTGAGCTGAATTAGTCAAGTGGTATAAAGAAAACTCCGTTACTGCATCTTCTGCAGGTGAGATCTTCAGTACCTAGAAAATTCTTCACTCTTAAAAATGAAATGCGTAAAAGAAAAAAGCATAAATGTTTTTGAAAACCTGTTGTCTTCAGAGAAGACCCTACCTCCTACTTTCAGACTGAGTTCTCATTTCACAAGCAAAAATCCAATCCACGTTATGGCCCTTCAGAACACTGGTTTTGACAGCGTGCACTAGGAAGAATCACAGGCTGTCTCTGGATGTTTTTTCCCACTCCAAAGCAGTCAAAACTAGTCGAAGCAGAGTGGGTTTGGGGGTTGGTTTAGGGTTGGGTTTGGTGTTGTTGTTTAGTCGTTTTTCAAATCATTTTTCTGCTAGAAAAATACCAGGTGGCTTGTGCAGGATTACCTCCTCAGTACCTACCTGTTCCTATGGCTGAGCTGCAAGAGAAAAGTCAGGAGGGGTAGTAGGTTTTATCGGGTTTTTTTGTGGCTTTTTTTTTTCTTTTTTTCCCTCTATTTTTTTTTTAATCTATTTGCCAACCAGAGTCATTTATCCCCTATTAGATAAAGTATAATAGACTATACCGAAAGGGTCACTGGCCTTCCATTTAATGATATTGCCGGCACCAATCTACATTTTCCCGACAGTGTCCCTCAACACAGAATAAATGGCTGATCTCTTCACAATAACAGCTGATTTCTCTTTATTAAGCTAAAAAGGTCACCATTTTCTACGGCTGGGCCGCCCTGCACTATTGATAATTTTATGCATAAACAAATGGCAAATTTGTGCCACATAAATATGCATTAGCAATTACTTTTTCCTCGGGCAACGCTCGCCGCATGCAAATGTGTCCCTCACAGGGCCTGGTGGCTTTTGTTTTAGCTCTTGAACAGCTAAACAAAAGAGCACAATAAACAGTTTAAAAATTGCCAATCAATAGGAAATGCAAATGCAAAGGTAAGTGGCAGGAAACTTGCCCAAACAAATAAAACCAAATCAAAAAAAGTCAAACAAAAATCAAGCAAAGAAATACATAAATAAATGGAAAGGACTCTCTCTTTCTCCCCACACTCTATTTACAGCTCTGTTTTATTTCTTTTTGATAAAGACATGGCTAAGTTATTCTTTGCACTGCAACAGTGGAAAGCACCTAAAATGTACACATGGGTTGAGTATGTTTTAGGCTGGATCCATACTCGCATCCAAAGGAGGCAAAAGAAGGATGTCTGCAGAAATTCATAGTGGATCCATGGCTTAGCTTTTTCTGGCTGCACATTTCCATCAAAGATTTTTTTAAAGAAATGCTACACTTGAAGGAATCACTGAAAAAAGCTTCAGCATCTTCTGTAAATAGTGATTTGGGATTTTATTACTGGGGGAGTGCCCAGAAAATACCAAGTTATCTGTGACTAGATACAGATGTCTGTAGTAACTGCCTAATAAATGTTGTCACTTGAGAAAGTTGAACTACATGTAATTTCCTTTACCCCAGGGACAGAAAGCTTGATTTTCCCTTGTCTTATCCTTGGACTACTCAATTCCGACAGCAAGTCAAAGTTGTATATAAGATGCAGGATAAGGGGAAAAATCAGACCCAGACACTAAATTGGTATGACCATAGAAACCAAAACTGACAATTTTAGGAGAACTGATGATTGCTTTGAATTTTCCCCTTGAACAGAGGAGCTTTAGTGCTGCAGAGGACAGAGTGCGACACATACAGTGATTATTATTGTTTGTAGGCAGGCAGGTTACTACACGTGGGCAAAGAACCCAGCTCAGTAAAGCAGGAATAACACATTGTGCACAAACATATGCTAAGGCCGCCTCGATGACCCAGCCAAGAAACCTGCTTTCTTTCCACGCAGCTTCTGAGGCAGAAACTTTACTTTCACAACTAGGATTGGGAAATGGAAAGGCATGAGGGATAGCCAGCCGTGTAAGCTGCACCTCAATCGACAAATGTTTATGAAGAAGCAAAACTTAAAACATGTAGGCTTACCTTCTGGTCTTAAAAAAACCCCCAAAAACCAACAAAAAACCCCTCAACAAATCAAACCTAAAATATAATTTAGTTCAACAAAAGTTGCAGAGACTAATCATGTGCTTCAAGTGTTTCCCGTATAAGGGACATCATACAGCAGGTAACCCACGTATACAAATTTGTATGATGTTACTGTCCAAGGGTTTTATTTTTAGCGAATGGGAATGTTCCTGTCAATGTAAGCATTCAGCAGCAATCCTACGTTTTTCCCACCCAATCAGCTGTCACGGAATGACAATTTCACAGAATTCATTTCCATGAATTATACTAAAAATCAACAAGCTGATAAATATAATTTTTTTGCCAGTTAATTCAGTTCATTTCTTGCCTTTTGCTTACCCTAATTTTGGCTTGGATGATTTTGTAACACCACTTTACAGTAGGACTTTTGATCCTGATAGAACCTGATAAAAGTGTTAAAGGCTATAGTGGCAGTGGTAATTTTTTTAAACTATTCTCTTCCTAAGATCACTCTTACACATGGTCCAATATAGGAGAAGCTGCATCAAGCACAGGACAAGATATGCCCTCACAATGAGAAAGTCCTCATTTTAGGCTTTTAGCCAAGAGCACTCCCACACCAGTAACACATTTCAGCCACAAATCCACAACTTGCAATTTCTCTAAATGGTGATAAGATAATCAATTCAACATAGTACATATGTGAGATGTATAGAAATGCCCTCTTGCCCTGTTGCCATCAACCTTTCTTGGCTCTTTTTTCCTTATCATGTACAAAAAGAAAAAAAAAAAGAAAAAAAAGGTATTTATAATAGCACTTTCTGCTTTGGGTAAATCAAGGCTCACCCAACAACTGCATACCCATTAAAGAGAGCATCCTCAGTTAAGACACTCTGCCTTCTGCAACTGGCCTTGGAGCTGCTCCTCAAACGTGCCCATGCTGTCAAGGGGCATCCACCTGCTACCAGACTCACTGCAAATCCCAAAGACTTCAGAAATAACATCTTGCAGAAATTTGCATACCGTTTTGTTAAGCAGAATGTGATTGAAAGACCCATGGTTATACACAAAGTTCTCCTAAGGTCATCAACAGAGTGAAAAAAGGCATGAGCAGGTATGCTAAAGCAAGATCAAATAAATTGTTTAAATGTCACTGCAAAGGTAGTTCTCACGAATGTCTCTTTGGCCAGTCTACTGCCATTAACATAGTTAGAAAGTCTGTAATAGGAAGAAAATTATTACTACATAAAATATTCCTACAAAGAGAGACTGCTGCAGAATTGAAATGAAAAGATGTAGCTCAATCTGTTAATGCCCATCCCACATGTGTGAATGTGATGAACAGTGGAGAATGAAATGACTGTTAAATCTCTGTTAACAAGGGTATTTTAAATAGTATGCATGGGTCCTTCTGTATTGGTACCATGTCTTAAAAAAATTTGATAGGGTTATTCATGTTAATCCCCAAAACTAGCACTAGCACTATCAAAACAAGACCTCCATAGAGCATACCAAGAGATGGCCATTTTCTACAACAGTGGGTGGAGTTGTTTTTGTGAGAAGGATGCAGCTCAAGAGAGTGAGAGAGGAATAAAGAAGAAACTATTTTTGTCAAATTCAAGCTCTCTAGCTCTCTCTCCCAATGAGTTCAGCTTCTACTCTTCTTTTCTAGCCCCCATTTTCAACAAAAGTTATTGTCACTAGTGGTTAAAAGAAGTTTTTTTCTTTAAGAAAAAGAGAGAAATGAGCACTCACGACTACAGTCTTCATAGAAACATGCTTTTAATATCAGAGATTGTATATTTTTTTGCTTTGTTTACAGCTTTCCTGGAAATCATTAAAGTTAAAGCTTTCTGGCAAGAGTGAGTTTCTTTAAGAACTTTAATGCTGCACAGAGCTTTCACTGATAGTGTCTAAATACTTACTGTGTATATTTTTATATGGTTATACACTTGGACAAAAGATAACTAGATGACAATACAGATGCTGACACATCTGTATGATAGGCTTTTAGGGTTAAGCCATATACCAATTCTTTCCTAGATCATTACATGTGTGCACACATGCACACACACACACACCTGAGGATACTCAAAAGCAACTAATTTCAAGCATTAATCCTACTTCCCCCCCCCCCCCCAGACTAAGTATTAGCACTTCAAGATGTGTACTACTAATGCAGCTACACCCCTCCTTTTTGATTCTTCATTCTTCTCCCTTCAGTTCATTGCTTTCAGTTGTTTTGAATTGGGAAACATCAAAAACTGTCAGCAAGAATTTAGCATGAATTAGTATCAGAAAATTAGTGGGTTTTTTAATTAAAGAAAATGTGATGTTTTTGTTGTCCAAATCTCCTCCTTCCTCTTCTCTCTCCACCCCAAGAATAATCAAAATGTGCTTCTGCAATCAATCTATCGTCTGAAAAGCAAGCTGGATTTCTTCTCTTTCCATCATATTCACTACCAGTAATAGCTCCATGATTAAGACTCAGCTGACAGTTCTCATGCCACTGAAGTTGAAAAAAATCCAGCTCACTCCTCCAGTAGCTGAATTGGTCCTGCAGGAAGGGGTGGGGGGAAGGAGTATGGGGAGATAAACACATCTGATCGGAAGACATCCACAGTAAGGCAACACTCCCTGCTCAAAGCTACCAAAGCACCCATCCCAGGCAACTACAGCCTCTCAGCAGATAACAGATTTAAGTATTCCACTCAAAATAGTAAGAAAAAATTCTGAAGGTTTCCATATGAACCCGGCAGAATTGACCAAATGTATCCATCTGTTCGCTTTCATATAAGCAATATGTATGCTGCCAGGATTGGACCTCTTCTAGGGCAGGGCCCTGGGACTTCAATTACATCTGCCACTTCCCCGCTTTACAGCAGCCTCAGCAGCAAAGCAGGAATTTTTTTTTTTTTTTTTAAAGCCTCAAAATAGCATCCTGAGGAAACACACAAGAAAATGACTATTTCTACATTTCCTCCCTTTTCTACCTGATGACTTTGCCTCAGTACCTAATATTAATATCAAATGGGATGTTCTGAGCTGAGAAACATGGAAGCATTTCAAGAAAGCTTTTTAGTGTCTCATTTCCATCTCCTTAGCTCAGAAGGGACTATTTCATAAGCAAATTTGAACACCTTCAAGCAACTCATGATGAGAGTATCCCGAATCAAATTAGTTACCTCGCCTCTATTAAACTGGGAAAGCACAAATCCTCATCCCTCCTCACAGTACATAATCACCAATACAACAGGCAGACCAGAACCTCCAAATATGGCTGCACCTTACATACCCCAACCTTGAATTATAGAACACAGATTACTTTTGAAAATTTATATTGCTGATAACGTTGCTTATTTCAGCTATGACAGGTTTTTTTTTTCTGATGCAAGCATGAAAATCTGTTTCCTTGAATGCAAAGCAGTATTTCTTACTTTAGCAACTGTGGTACATGCAACGAGGCAGTACAATAAAGGCAAAGGTAAATTTTGAGTAATTCACTAAATCTCTGGAGTAGTCCCTTGTCAAAGGACTGAATTCTCACCAACCTGTGTTGTGCAGCCCCTATTGTTTGCTTTTCTCTCTAAATATCCAGCATATCAGCAGGAATCACACCACTACTGATCAAACCTCTACCACCAAGAGTATTGGAAACACCATACTCTTAGTCGTCGTTGGCTTAATATATATAGTATTTATAAGAAAATAAATGCAGCAGCCAATACACAAAAAACAGTGAGCATAAAAACTGAAAAAATTAACTGCTTGGCTTCATACATTGTCATTTATGTCCTGAGCCACACATTTTTTCTAAAATCACTCTCACTCTTCCTGACATAGCTTAATTCTTGGATGACCTTGAAATGTGCATGGAGGAAAGCAACTCTTGCCACTTGCCCTTTGCAACCACTCATCGGAATATTGTCCAAGACCTAGAAAGAGGGAGCACTCAATTTACACATATGCAGGAAAGACCTGCTGAAAATCAGTGTAACAGACTGAATGGCCTGAAATGTTGGGCATGCTACCCCTACGCAGGTCCGTGTGCCTCCGTCGTTGTGCCAACCTGCTTCACAAGCCTCTTCCAGCATCAGAGTGCTTCTGAGTCATCAGAGTGCTCCCAGGTTTTACACTGGGAAGCGCTACAAAGGCAGTGAAACATCACGCCCTTCTGTTTGCTGCCAAATTGTAAAGGCAGATGAAGCAACTTAACTCCATGTAAAGACCTAAAGCACAAAAAAGCGGCATGGATTAAAAAAATGGAGTAACAGGCTGGCAGGAGCTGAGGAGAAACAAGTATGGGTGAAGATGAGAAAGATAAAAAATAATTTTGAATACGCCAAGACTGCCAGAGGCCACTACCCTCATAACTTGGGAATAACTGGGCTTCTGACCAGCTCAACACATCTGCTGCTGTCCACAACTGGCAGAAACCAGCAGGACTCTCTTCTAAGTATCTGTAAGTAACAGCCCTCTGATGATCTAAGTGAGAGGGAAAGGGTGGTAGACCTCTACAACATTTTCAGTTTAATACTATAAAAATTCTCTGGTTAAAAAATATTGAACCTAAGTGAGCATTCAACAAAATACTGTACTTTAAGATTTCACGATCATTTCTTATTTAGCCATTGGAAGCCCAAGCTAAGATTCAGTCTTTGTGCATACACATTGCAATACTCTCTAATTATATGATCAAATTCCTATTTTTTCTAGGAGAATATCACCCCAGAAGAGTGAGCTCTGGGAATGAACATGAGTTGCATACTTTCAAAGTTGTCTGCTGGACCATGAACTCACTTGTTTTAGGTACTGGAACATGAGAATTGAAGGTAGCAGAGGTTTGCAAGCCAAAAGGAGGACAGTTTTGCAGGAATCCAAAATCTTTGCAGGAAGCCCTTTGTTGTACATGTCCCACTTTCTGACCTGGTGTACCTGAACACATACTTGGGGATGCTATATTTTGCAGTCAACTAATGCTTTATTTTAAAGATACAAACAGCTACAATAAAGTGAAAACAACATTTTGAATAGTCAGACCTGACCCAGATGCACTTAGAAGCCTATCACAGGAGTTACCTTCCCTACACATGAAATGGAGGCAGAGGGGTACCTCTGGAGACCTGCACAGAGAATTTAATTCCAAGTAAACTCTGCATTTCTTTCTCTCTACTGACTGAACAGAGGCCTAAGCAAGATACCTCCTCTTCAGTTATCATCATGGAGAAGTAACAGAAAAGGCTAAGGGCCTGTATCTACCTGGGATCAACCACTCCACTGAAAGCCCAATCCTTCTACAAGCCTACCACCAGGGCAGTTTGGAGCCTGGACTGTCACAGGGCTCTGGTGTTCTTGGTGCACAGTTAGCATCACTTTGGAAGAAGGGTAGAAAATATTTTTTTTTCCTCAGGGTTCTGCTAAAACAGGTGGCAAGGGCACACCTCTGGGTAGGAGAGTTCAGACACTTTCACATGGTCCAGAAACTCCCTAGGGCAGATAAATATTCAGGATTAAGCAGGCTTCAATGAACTGGATTGCTGCCAGGATTTAGGATGACTGTAGCTATATAGGTAGAATTTGACTGAACTGGGGTGTTTTCTTCCCCTTCAAAAACTCCCCCTCATCTGTAAAACAGAGTACTACCCAGATGGATGTTGTGAGAATCAATTAACATCTTTACAACATACAGATAACACAGTGATAAGCATCAAAAAGGAGTCCATAGGAAGTTATTCATTTTGATGTGTATTGGTCATACCAATAATATTATGGAATTGCTGTTTTTAAGCTGGGGTTTGAATGTGTGCAAAATATGCCTGCCACAGGGACATACAAAAAAGGATTAAAAAGAAATATGGAATAGCTTCTCATTCTGTCAGCACTGTCATTTCAGTGGTTTGATATGTGATCATGTAATTAAAGACTGTATCATAATGCATATGCACAAAGGGGCTGAATTAAGGTTGTGCAGGCAAATCTAATTCTGGCATTTCCTATGCTTTGAGTGCCTGACTTCACAATCTTAGTGTTCATTTATCCAACAGTTTCTGTGTGTAATACCATACATTATATACACGTTGGAAACACCTTCGTCATTGCTGCATGTTCTGATTTTGGGAGATATGTTTACACATGTATGAACACACACACATAGCAGAAGCAGGACAATACAAAGCCATATCCTCACCACTGACCATCTTTCCTCCTAATTCACTGGCATTGCTCACTGTCATTGATTTAACCACATGAACAACCAAATTCTTTTTCACATGTGCTAGTTCAGTTTGGCTTATTCTTGGGGAAAAACACTTTTTCTCCCCTCTTACAATTTCAGTATTTTTTCTACTTACTGAGCAGAACTTTCATTCCAGCCCTTAAACAACTCACAGAAAGAGCTCCATTAAGGCACTTTGCTGTGCTTTCTTGCCCCAGCACTTCCTGTTTTGTCTGCCAAGCTCTGGCCAGACACACTAATGCTGACTTACCCACTTCCTGGGTTTTCCAGCCTGCCACTGTATGCCTTCCGAGCCCTTGGAGTATTGATTCTAACTGGGATCCTTGTAACACACAGGTAGTTTTACCAGCTAAGCCCCAAGGAAGATGCTTCACTCCCAGCCAGAAGATGTGCAAACTTAGTCCATGTGCGCCATTTATTCCCCAATCACTGTCCATTGTTCTACATGTTTGTTACCCACTAATACCTTAAACACGTCTTTCAAAACAAACCCCAAAACCTCACACAATCAGCCTTAAATACTAACACACTGCTGCAATACACACACACATTGGTCTACAGCTCTCAACTAGGAGTTCTCAGATAAGCTTTTCCTACAGCCTCACGTGGCAAAATGCACTGTTTGTTCAGGTTTTAGCGTGTGTTCGCTGGTGTACAAATACTACACTGTTGAGCCTCATGAGGCAGGTGAACATGCCCTCACTGAAGAAAAAAATCACCGTGGTTTGTACTAATGATAGCCACAGTGAGCTCCAGGGCTGAAATAATGGGAATTTCCTCTTGCACAGTTTCATAAAAGCAATGTTGAGCACTCACAGACACTAAAATCACCTTGAATCTGAGCTTCCTGAGAGGCAGTTTGCAGTCTCACACAGTTAACAGTCTAGATCCTTTCCTCCTCCTCACACCAGTTTTCTCTCTCAATTTCATAGAATACAACCTACAGTTGTCCTAGAATTTCAGAAAGTGATAATTTTCTGTAGAGGTAGTTTATCTGACATTGGGCCTATAGCACAGGAGGGCACTTGTAGCTTCTAATCATCCTCTCCATCTGTTCACCATAAGCAATGTTGATCTTCAAATTACACAACCTACACAATCCTGAAAGAGTCTTTTACTTTCCGGTAGGACAATCTGCTCCTTCCCTTTCCCCGTTTATTGCAATCTGCAGGATCCTTGCACTGCCGCACATACGGAGAATGAGAACATATCAATCCACCCTAAATGACCTCGAAAGGCTGAATCAGTTAACCAAAATAGGCAGAAACTGCAGCTTTCCAGTAGACTCCCCCTCCCTGAAGTTATCTGTAAATCCCATTCTTTGCAGTGCAGACACTGCAGTAAGACTCTGATCATAAATGTGGTCCTGGACAATGCTGAAATTATGGCAGTGCATCTGTGGAGTCTGGAATACTGTTCCCAGCGGCCTGTCCTGAGCCATTCTGGCCAAGGCAGCCTGATCCTTCCTTCAGGCATGCAGCCTTGGAGCTGCCTCAGCCCGGCATCACACCACCCACACCTCTCCCCACGCTTTGAAAGGTGTCTGCAACAGCACGGATGGGCAGGAGGGGCGACAAGCCAGCTGGCAGCACTGCACTCCTTTGTCTGCCCAGGAGACAACCATTTCAAAGCAGAAATGCAATGGGTGAGGCTTCCAGGAGAGGAAACAGCAACCATGATAGGAAGGAAAGAACTTGGGCACTCCGATACCTGACCACAGGTGCTCCCATGAGCTCAGATCAAATGGGAAGCAGTTAATACCGTTAACACAGAGAAGATGAAAAACCAGCTATCTGGCTCTCCAAAACATCAAATGAACCTTTTGTCTGAAAGATTTGTAATGATAGAGGATCTTGGGATGTTTTCTTGCAGTACAAATACCGTTTGTACTGCTCCATCACTACTTGCTTGGTGTCGTCAGCCACAAGCCACCAAAGGCAGGAGGATATGGTGCTAAGTAGCATAAAAACTGCTGAACATATTTAAAAAAAAATTCCAAACAAAATAGAGCCCCAAAAAGTCACACAAACACCAAAGCAGGTCAATCTGCCCTGTACCCAAAAGATGCTCCAGAACATGGAGCTGAGTCACACAGGGTAAACGAGCCCAAGCAGGGACCAACAGACTCTTAGTGATACCTAAGAGCTGTCAGTATCTGGCTAAGTGGCTGCCATCACTGTGGCAGCTTCCTCACACACCAGTGGTTTGGTAATGCTGTACACACCACAAAACTGATGTTGATGCTCCTAAGCATAAGCCATTGCATGTGCACTTCTCTTAAAGCTCCATCTCCTACACATCTGTGAATGCACGAGAATTCAGCTTTCATTGCATTTTTATTAGGTCTCTATCCCTCCTGCTTCTGGGTAAAGCTGGCAGAAGTACTGCTGATTTAAGGCCTGAAGTAAAACAAAGACATCATGATATTTTTGCTTTAATCCTAATGTTTATAAATAAAATCTTGGAATTTTTTGGCTAGGCACTTAAAAAACCCAATAAATCTGGCCTTATATTACAGAAAATATCTCCAGGTATTTGTAACTTGAGGCATAAACAACCAAGGATACCAGGCATGAGTACAAAGGGATGACTAGCAGTGTCTTACCCCCACATATGCCCCCAATCTAGCAAGCAAACCTGAAAATGTGACACTACAGCTTTTTCTCTGCTCTCAGTATCATTTGTTAACCATACTACAACATACTATTTTTAGCTACTTCTGCCTTACAAATGGAATCTTTATGCATAAATGCCTGCAAGAAACAAAACTTTCAAGACATGCTTTGGTCTTGGGCAATTTTACTCCAGGCATGAGAAGCAGCGTGCCCTCCTGACACAGGCACAAGCTGTACCCTACCTACAGCCTCAGTGTTTGAAATCTTTAATTCAATAAACATTGTGATGAGTAAGGACTTGATGTTTTACTTTCCAAACGTTTGTCTGTACTGTTGTTACCTATTAGCTCCACCAACTAACATGTCTGTGGATCCTCATAAGCTAAAACTGAATTTGATATACAACAGGTTTGCAGACAAGAAGCAACACAGAGCACGCATTTCATTATTCTTGCTTCATATACACAGATGTTCACACACTCTATTTATATGATCAAAGGTTGCTAAACCATTTCAGTAGCTATACAAAACAATTCCAAATCAAGCAAATAAGTATTAAGATTTCCAGATTGTCAAAATATCGCTTTTTCTTTTTTTAATATCAAAAGAGCTAAGATTCAAAACAGGTCAGAGTGGATTTACTTTTCTGGGGTGTTAATTTTCACAGGTAGCAATGACTGACAGCTCCTTTTGTCATGGCAGGGAGATCTGTGGGTACACCAAGTTTGCAAATGTATCGTAAGCAAGGGTTTGTAACTGCTTGTCAGGCTGCACTGCAGCAACAGGAAAATAAAGGGGCATTGATGAGCCTTAGCTACACAGGAACAGGTTCCTACACAGCAACCTCTTCAGTCCTTTGCTTAGGAAGAGCTGACTGTAATTTTAAGAACAAACAGGACATTAATAAATGCACCCTGTCATGGGAATTATCTCCAAAGGACTAGTTGAAATTTCTGATTTTAAGTTTAAAAGACAACATGGCTTTCACAGTGCCTAGGGAAGGTGACTTAGAAGACATAGCTGTGATGTATAACAAGTCTCAACATTCATTCACCTCCAGTCCCAATGATCCTGCAGTGAACACACAATATCTGTGTGTCCTGTGCTCAGTAGAGCCAAGTAGAGATTTTTCACTGCCTTGCCAGGGACCATGCCTTCAACCTGCTAGTTCCAAACACATCCCACTTTAAGAGCAATACATTAAAATTAAGAAAACTTAAAACCCAAGATTCAATACTTTCTGCTGACTATGCTGCAGCACTTGTAAGATTATCCTCTTTCAGTATTTTAATTAATATTAATTATTGCATAGAAAGTCTTCCAAGCCTAGTAAAACCGTAACTTATCAATATTCCAACACTGTTAGGCAGAGCCCAAGTTCCACTGCAAATGGTCATACCTTTTCTTCTTTTAATGGCACAAAGCAGAAATAGAAAGAAGCAACTGGCAAGAACTTCAGGGAGATAAACCTTACTTTTCCAATAAGTAAGAGTGTGGGTATTGGAGTGGAAAACAGTACCAAGATAAAATACAAGCTCAGAAATAAGTGTAAGAAGCCTGAATGTTCTTACAGAAGCCGGTGGAAAACACTCAGGGTATCGTTGACTGTGGTGGAATGTCTCCGTGTGCCAGGGATGCTGGTGGCAATACGATTAATATTCCAGGTATAAAAGCAAAATGAAGTGGGTTTCAGTGTGGTTTTTAACTCAAGACCCTGGGGGGAAGGTATTAGTTCAAGCCTGGAACAAATCTCTGGAAATTAATGATAAATCAGACAGAGGGGTCAATGTATTATAGGGACACATCTAAAGCCATTATTTTATAACAGCTGATGGCAATAGCTGCTCAGGAGGGAAAAAAATAAAATGCTGATTTTACAGATATTTGGAGGGGGGGAATTAGCACTCTAGGGAAAAAGGGCAGAAAAGATGGCAGGATACAAAGGTCCACCAAGATTTATGGAAAACCAGAGGGGAAATGTAAGCTAAGGTGAATGAACATTCAGTGCACACAAAACAGACACTACAAAACGAAATAATTGGACAGAATACTAACATAGCCTCTATTAAATAAAAATAAAACCAAAATTTTTTAAAAGGCCCCAACAAGACCAAAAGCATCACTGCAGTCCAAGAGTGAAGGTGCACAGAGCAAGCAGCCCTGTGATCACAATCACAGTTCAGCCATACTGACTAGACATTCCCCCCTGCCTTTTTCTGACTACCACTGAGTAGGTAATAGCAAGCTTAATACATCTGGATTTATGATTAAAGAGTACTTAGAAAAGATTGATTTGCCCTGCCCAACAGCAAACATGAATAGCCTGGAAAAAAGAAATAAAGGGTTAGAAATCACACAGACTTCAGAAGACATGAAAAGGGACAAAAGTGCTGGCCTTAGTGGCTTTTATTTGAAAAGATAAGTCCACCCCCAACCTTCAGATTACATAGCCCTTTGTACCAGAGGCAGGATAATAAAATGCTGTGTTGAATGACATCAACATGAATCTTGCCCAAGAAGAAATTATTGAATGCATAAACAAACTTTTCCATCCTTCCATGCCTTGCATGGTACATTCTTTCAATACATGCATCAAGGCTAAGAAAACTTAAGTGGAGCAGGTTAAAAGACATTCATAGGGCACCATACTCTATTATTTACTTGTCAAGCATCACATTCACTCAAGAGGGGTTGGCTTTCAGAGAAGTCAGATAATATTCAATGTCAGCATCTAGTTCGTAATAAGTGGTATCTAAATGCAACAAGCCATTACACCACTGAGGATAAAAATCTCCTATTCAGTGCTAATCAAAATACATAAAAGGTGCTAAATCTTGGCACCTGGAAGAGGAATTAATCTGTTTCCTGAATACAGGCTCAAGAGTACTGTCACTGCCGGAATCAGCATCCAAAATTCCTCCACTCCTCCTCACATGATGAGGGCCATGACAACCACCCTGGTGGACTGACATACACTGACACATGGTGACCACAAATCAGAGGAAGATGTCAAGTATTCTCTACCAGCCAGCTGTCCACAAAATAAAATGCTGCTGCTCTGTTGATGGAAAGGGAGGGCTCAGCTGGTCATTTACTGAGTGATCTTCAACTTCGTTTCGAGAGGGAGCTGAGCAATGCGCAGCGCGCTCAGAGCTCTGCAATCCCCTACCTATCATGTGCTGCACCCAGCCAGGACTTCATCCTAAGCAGCTGTCAACTCAACATTTTCAAGAGCAACAAATTCATTAAAATTGTATAATTATGGCTGAAACTTTCCATGATACCCAGGACATTTAATCATACAGCTTGGTTTCAAATTAACCAAGTCTTGAATACTTCAACCAGTCTTAAAAATTCCAGACTATATATCTATATATTTGTCAAATGCCACAAATTATTCAGATTATTAAAAAGGTCTTATCCTTAATTACTCTTCTACTTCTGAGATGAAGATTCCATAGTAACAAAACTTCAAGAGAAAAGAATTCGGAACAAAATTAAAATGGACATTCACATGCTACAATACAGACCTTTCAGGAGAGATCAGATGTTAAAAATTAAACAGCATTGGAAACCAGTCACTGGTAAATTAAAATCAAACTAAGCAAAAATCCCATTAAAACCCATCAACTTTCACAGGTACACAGTAGCAGAAATACTGCAGGCCACAACAGGATATGACCTAAGGCACCAATTTTATTTGAGCTGGCCAAAAGTACAGAACAAACAGAACTTGGATGGTGGGAAAACACAAAACAAAGTTTATGACCATTTCTTCAAAATTTGCATTCAAATTACAACTGTCCAAACAAATCTCCAGTTCCTCATGTCCTTTCTAATTTGCAACATGAAAATTTCCTGCAGTACAACAGCCTGTTTTGCCCAAGCACTGAGCACTAAAATTTCCTATTAGAAAAGCCGATGGCAGTTCTCATTATTTATTTGCTCTTAAACTCAAGTAGAAATCATTATGTAAAATTTCATATTTGGAAAGGATAAAATATATTTGAGACAAGTTGGGATAAAATAAACTGGCAGTTACCTGCAGCTGCTCATGGGTGTATGAAACATTAGGAAAAATACAAGAGATGGAATTTAATGCGCAAAGTGAAGGCAAGACTGCCAAAGGTAAGTGAAAAAAATATATATTACACAAGGTTTGCATTTTCTCCCATCAACGTCACTGTAGGGCATTGGATATATATGAGAAAAATATCTGCAATTCCACAACATAACCAAATTTTACCACTCCCTTCTCATTCCTGTTGTCACAATTAACAACTTGCAAGCCATACAGCTGATATCAGCCTGGTGTATCCCTGTGCTCCTTATGTGGCTTTTTCCTGCTGTAGAACTGGTTGCATTACTTAGTCCCTTTCCCTCCCCTCCTTCCATAGAGAGCCTCCTCTCAAATCTTAAATAGAAGCCACCAGTTTTTCCTTGCAATCTGATTATCAATTTGCACCTCAGCAATGGAAGGCTAGAACTCTATTGTTTTGTTAATTGTCAATTTGCATCTTTGAAAGGTGTTGTGCATTTTCTTCTTTTGGCAGGTTAGGACTAATTCTGTATGTTAACATATATGTGGGTGGTTTGGGTAAAAAAATGCTTTCTTTTAGAATGCATTTGGTTTAAAATGTCCTGCTTTATTTATTTTCTTTTGCTAAGTTGCTACGTTTTCTTGGACAAATCTTGTTCAAAAGCTAGTAGGGACCATTCTGCCTACAAAAGAGCTAAAAGGATAAAGCTCCTTTTCCAATTGGTTTGTAGAAGTTTATTTAAATATTACCCTCTAAAAAAGGAAAAATCATAACAGAATACTTATTTACACTTTCCATTTATGACAAACAATCAATGCGCTCCTGTGAGGGCCAGTCTTCAGACTCAGCAACCACAAATCTTTTTTCATAAATAAAATTCCTTTTACTCCTGCAAAGCCTCTTTCTTGTGTTAAGGATGTATGAAATGCATTGATGAACAGTACAATTGCTGATTAGTTTTCAAATGCAGGATGGTTGGAGATGTGAGCTTTTCAAAACTGCAAGCTGCAAATGAAGAGATGGCCAAAGTCACTCCTGATGAATAACAGGGCAGGCCTCATCTGCATGGAAGAAGTTTTTAAAATCCTCCAAGCTACAAAAAGTAGGAAAATCCTGGAAAAAATAGACTTACAAATGAATTCAGAATTATATAATGGTTTGAGTTGGAAGGGACCTTACAAAGATCATCTAATTACAAGCTCCCTATCATGGGCAGGGAAACCTTACAATGTTATTCAGAGCCCCATCCAGCCTGGCCTTGAACACTTCCAGGGATGGGGAATAATGCTGAAGTGACAAAATCAAGTAGAAATTCCTGCTAAAATATCAGACAGCCACCAAGACAAACACTCAAGCTGAGACTGCAGTCTATCCAAACAGAGTAAAATCAAATACCTACAGGAAGACTTAACAAGATAGAAAGGGTTAGTTTCACAGAAGTCCATGTGTTATTATCACTTTCACCTAAAGCTGGACACAGAATGGGGAGTGAGAGGAGGACTATCAGAAAACGACGTATTTTCTTTGTACACTTGTTAAGGTCACATTATTTTCTTATGCTAGGATTCACCAATGTTAACTTCATCTGCCAGGAAGTGCTAAATTTTCAACTGGAAGCTAATTTTAAAAAAAGGGAAAAGTACACCAACCCATTTTAAAACAAACAAAAATGAAACAGTCTGAAAATCCTGACAACTGGATCTCCTGCTGAGCCACAAAATCTCAGAGGGGGAGATCAAAATGGGAGATTTCATGAAATTTCTATTACTAGTCCTAAAGAGATGAATCCAAGCTCTATTGGCAAAAGTATTTCAAGTAAGAGACTTCCACATACTTTAACTCTGTGAACAGTTGCAGGTCCTGACCAGCTTTGAGCACTTAGAACCTGCAGAACCAGGACCCAAATCAGTCGTGCTCTCTCAACTTTTATTTCCAAAGAAATCTGGAAAGCAGGTTAAGAGGACTGCAATGCTGAACGCGTGTTAAAACCATATAAAGGAGCAGGAAAGTATTTTATTATCCGCATCAGAAAACATTCTCAGTTTTACAGACTTCTCCCAGCAAGCTGAGACTTGTTATAATGCTCACCAGCCATATGTTTGTGGAGATCAAGGACATTTATGCCCATGATACCAGAATAAATATGATTGTCCAGAGAACAGGAAGAAAAAGTGCCTCTGGCTTTAGGGAAGCCTCTGTCATCAAATCTTCCTGTTTTACATATAAAAGTAGGCCCAAAAGTTAAAAGACTGTCTAAGTTTGAGCACTGGACAGTTGGAGGTGTGTGTGAGTAAAACATTTAACTTGGTTCTGTTCAATCACTGCGGGAAAAAAAAAATAGAATAATAATCAAAGCCTTATTATAATTTTAACTAAATTATCAAAACCAGTTCCTGTAGCTGAGGCTGAAATATTACAAAAATGGACCCTTGTGGAACTCCTACAACTTCCTCTTTCCACGTGACAGGAATGACAAAAGGCCCTTCCCTTATAATCTTCAGAGAAGAACAGGGTGAAGCCACAAAGATTGGATTTAGACCTAGACTCCACCACAGTGTCAAGATTTGACTCTCTTTTCTAGAGAGTTCCTTTTCAGTTGCCAGCTGGAGAAAACTTAGAAGACAGTGGAAATACTGAAACCCTTCTCCCAAGTAAAAAAAAAAACAAAACCAACCACCAAAACCTCCAAAAAAGTAATATAGGCCTTTAAGTGATGAATCCAATCACATGGGTAGATCCGCATAAATCATCTAGACAAAAAAGGCCTGTTTACATCCCATTTTGACACTAAAGATTAGGAAAGAGTAGAGAGACTTTTAAATTCAAATTTACTTACCCATCCTTTCATGATGGCCAAACACAGAATACATAGCAAAGACTGAATTTATACACAAAACAAACTTCATTACATAAGGAAAACCTGAGATTTGCTGAAATTTTGATACCACAGAGTTGGAGACCCAAAAGCAATTTTGTCAGATTAAAAAAAAAAAAAAAAAAATCTTTTCCTGTTTGATGGTTGGGTGATTAGACATAGCTTTGCTTTGGGTTTGACCTAAATTTCTCTTAGTCTTATTAAAGAATCAAAACTGATAAGGTAGTGCTTCAGCAAGTTGACAAGCCTCACACCACATATTTAAATATCTCACCTATTCTCTCTGTGTTACGCCCTGAAAAGAAGAGGAAAAACTCCTCAGATGGCACTGAGCATTTAGCTGGTGACATTCCCTTCCAGGGGCAGCACAGTAAAAAGTAAACACTTGCCAGAATTGGGCATGTAGGGATCTTACAATCATCCAGTGCCAATACAATGGCCGAGCTAGACAATTCTCTGACACAGATATACGAGAAAATCTCTCAAATACTCCACAGACGAATTCAGCACTTCCAGTAGGCTGTTTAAGTATCTGGGAACACATTTTCCGACTCAATGGTGAAGTATGAATAAAAGATAATAACTAATCCTGACCTGACTGGATCACTTTTCCCTTCAAACAAACAAAACCAAGTATTTCAAAGACCGCTCTCTTTTCTTTTTTTTTTTTTTTCCCCTTCTTCCTCCTGACTGCTCCAGACTAATAGTTCAAGTGTATTTACTATTCTCCATGACTTACCCTCTGCCCCACTCCAGGGCAAGGACCCTGCTGTGCTCTCCCTCCCAGAGTAAATGCCAGACCTGTTCTCCCACAGTGTGAAATGCTGCCCAGGAAACAACAGTTGGACAAAACCTCTGGGAATCTCACTCAACCTGAGGCAAATGGGAACACCACAGAGATCACCTATTGGAAGAGACCTGACAGGCCTCTGACAGATAAAATTCTGACTTCCTCCCCAAAATCCAAGTAATAAATTTCGAACAATTTCACTATATCAACAATTTCACCAAATCAGAAAACCACCCGATTTCCATTGTTATCCTTCAGATAAGGATTGACAATTATTCTCCAAGCACCAGAACAAAAGATTAGATGTGGCAAAGCCTGAGAGTTTTTATGAGGGCTGTTTTAAGAATTGGATCAGTGCACTGACAGATCAGAGACTTGACTCTGACCTCTGCAGAGCATGAGCTCTCTGAAGCAGCAACTCCCTCTCTCACATGCACAGTTCCTGCTATAGCAACAAGCCAATCTCGCCGGCAGTGTAGGAACAGCAGCAGTAAATAGGGAGGCAGGACCGAGCTTTTCTGCTGATGCACTTTTAAGTCTGGTAAGGGCACAAAAGAGTTACAGGATTTAAGAAGAGAAATAACTGTGCTACTCTGTCTGCAGCCCCATTAACACTGCACTGGCTTGAAATTGATTCAACTTTAAAAAAAGTCGTATCAGTGCAGCAGCTCTATTCCAGCATTTCTCCTGGCCCAAGCCAGGACAAGACATTTTCAAGATCTGACAGAAGGTGTCTAGAACACCAGGATACCAGAGTGCACGTTTCCTATTACTTTTTGTTCTGTGAAAAACTCAGTAAAACATTACTCAGATTATATCCCCAGTTAGAAATACTAACTTACTTCTGCTGGCATTAAAATAGCCTGTCAAAGCCAGTGGAATTACCTGCCAGAACATGACTTCCATCACTTCCTTTCAGAAGTGCATCAGTGTCCTGTCACTTAGTTTTCAAGTATTTTATGATATCCATGATCTATAGTTATAAGCTCATTTCTAGCCAAACTCACAATCAGGAAATTTTCACTTTAATCTTCTTTCCTCTCTTGGATTCATTCTCCAGTGTCTCAGTTATAGCCTAACAGCAGTATTGCCACTCCTCTGATTTATTATGCCATCTCTGCTTCAGACAAAGATGAAGGAAACCCTATGTTAAACATGAGTGCTTGTCCATCCTCTTACAAAGTCGAGTTTTAACCCCAAAAATCCTGTGTTACTCTAGGAGTAGACTAGTGAAACATGCACTGTTTTAAATAACAACATACCTCTGACTGCTTTCTCCACTGTCCTTTTTTCCCATTTCTGGGGCATCTAATCCAATCCCTCAGTTACTGCTTTGATGGCACCTGCCCATTGCACACACATCGTAACTCAGGCTTTAGTGATATCATCTCCCCTTCCCACATCACTGAAGTTCATTCAGAACCCTAAAAGCTACACAGGTTATTTGCATATTTGCTCTCTTCAGTGTCCATACCCCTCCTTCTTAGCTCTCCTTCCTCTCAAATACTTGCCCAGTTATTATATCCCCACTTATTTAACCAGGATCTATGTGATTGAGTAAAACAGGAGGAAGAGGAAGGTAAAACCCCTGGAGACAAACCTCTCCCTGCCCTCTTAAGCACTAATTTCACATCCCCAGTTTCTCCACCTGGAGACTTTCTGAGGATTTGCAGGGAAGAATGTGTTTCCACTGGAGTTCATCTAAGGAACAATCAGCTTAAGCAGTTGTATTCAAATAGTATTAATGTTTTCAAATCGACTTCCTATTTTCCTACTGGAAACCCTGCCAAACACACTCTTCAACAGACACTAAAATAATTTGGATAGTTGATATGCAGTCCAAATTTTTAGTGGAAAACTGCCAGATTTGACATCTGTGAGAAAGTGGGTAATTTTTATTATCCACAGAGAGCATGCACTCAGTCCGATATTTTCTACCTCTACACATCTCTTTCTACTGGAACTGCTTTATGGTTTTACATGATCAATGGGCTGCCAGAAATTTTTTAACCCCTTCACTGCTACCAGGACCCAAGACCCCACTGCCACCATTTTAACAGTGCTCATCTTATTTTCAACAGCAGGATGTTCATATCTGTTACTTCTGATCCCTCTAACTACAGCAATGCAGATTTTTTTTTTTTTTGAGGTACTATCTTCGGATTGTTATTTGCCATAAGCAAAGGGTTAATTCCCTGCTACCTCTTGTCCCTTCTCTTGCTCGAGAGAGGGTCTCTGAACACCTACTAGGGGAAGCAAGGATGGGAAAATGCCTTTGGGAAAGGAAAAACCCTTCCTGCTGAGGAGCCAGCCTAGCTCCAGCCTGGAAAGGTGTTTTTCCTTGCATTTCATTTTGCTGACGGCACCTCCTAATTTATTAATGGTTATAAATATTTGGTTCTGCCCCTACCCCACTTAACAGGTCAGGTCCTCCAGGACACTGAGGTGCATGGAATTGTAATTTGTGTGAGCATATAACCTGTGTGACTTCTTATGACTTCTAGTCTGACTTCTTCCAAGAAACATCACTTCTGGTTTAGAATGGATTTTACTATCTCATTTGCAAGCTGTAGGTAAAGCAGAATATGAAAAATGAAGAAGACATGAGATAATATACAGACCTTTTACCATGGTAGGGGTTTTGTTTGTTTACTTTGGTTTAGGGGTTTTGTTTGTTTTGTTTTTAATTTAAAAGAAAGGCAAGATTTCTGTTTGAAACTGCCTGCTGAGGTTCCTTTAAATAAATGAAAACAAATAGTCCCCGGCTGTCTGGGATGCACTAAAGCAGCTCATCCTCTGAGTGATTTGTAATGCTGAGATGGTTTACTTCATTCACTATAAAGATTATCAAAGTTGACTTTGTAAGTGCACATGTATATTTTATTTCTCAAAGATTACCCGTTTTCTTCTTATCCCCACCTTGTCCTGCTGGGAACAGGTGGCAGAACTCCTGGCACCAAAGCAATCGCAAAACCTGCACTAAACAGGGATAATTTGTTGTTGCTGTCTTAATGATCAAAAAGGAAGATCCTCCTGGCAGCTCTTTTTTCTTTTGTTCCTATTTTTTTTTCCTTTTTTATTTAAATACTGTATATGAGGCCAAACCCAAAGCTAGTGAGTGAGAACTCCTGTGCTACTCATGGATTTTTACTGGACAAATACCAGTGGCTGGGTCACAGTGCCTCAGGAGTGCTGATCCAGTCAGTGCTCAGTCATTCCAACAAACCCGAGCACCAGACAGAACTAATGGAGAGATCTTTTGATCTTTGGCATCTTTTCTCTTTCAGAAATCAACAAAATGCTGTAAAATTAGGAACGAAGTGGCGACTGAGAAGCATCCTATTGCTGCACTTCTAGAAGACATAAGACACAAATGCATTTATTTTATGATTCCTCACCCACACTTAAACCCCCCCCCCAAAACCCTCCAATAACTTCTTGCTGTGTTATGTCTAATTTGCCTAATACCTGAAAGAGGGCAAGTTTAGATTAGAAGTTAGGAAGAAATTCTTGACTCAGATGGTGGTAAAGTACTGGAACAGATTTTCCAGAGAGGCTGTGGCTACCCCATCCCTAAAAATGCTCAGGGCCAGGTTGGATGGGGCTCTGAGCAACCTGGACTGGTGAAAGGTGTCCCTGCCCATGGCAGGGGGTTGGAAGAAGATGATCTTTATGGTCCCTTCCAACCCAAACCATTCTTTGGTTCTCTGATTCTAATTAAGACTGTTCAAAACCAGTGTCAAGGAGATTTCATTTGCATTTATTTTATTGTCCTAACACCGTGCAAACAGGAGTAATTTTTCATATTTCATACTTAGATTTATCTAAGGATCTCACAGGACTCAAACACCAGTGAACTAGAGTTCTGGTTCTGCAGATGGAAAGATGCAAATCGCTGCAAAGTTTAATTGCTATGTTGCCAAATGCCTTAAACTAAAAGACAGAACTGATAGATGGGAGTCTCTCATTGACTTGTATAGAGTTTGGATCAGGCTATAAGACTCCAGCAAATTTCAAGATAAATATCACCATTATCAATTTTGCAGATTGGTAAATCAATTGGAAAATAAATAACATGGTGACAGTACAGCAGAAGTGTCACTTGAAGCACAGAACCTGGTCTCCTGGACTTCTGCTTGACTCAAAGAGCTCTGGAAGCTGCTGCTGAGCTTCTTGTTTCACAAATGCCAGTGAGAAGGAGACATCCCCAGAAAGTGCAGTGTCCTGTCAGCTCATGCTTCTTGCAACAGAGATTTCCAGAGAAACTGGCACATGCAATTTTTAGGCCAAGTGGCAATGTATTTGGCAGTGGCAGGGCCTGGAGATAATTCATGCCCCAGCAACTACAGCAGTTGACAAAATTAATTAGGAAGGTGAAGACTGGCTTTCAGGAAGGAGAATGAAGAAATAAATTCCAGGATGGAAAAGCAACTGAGTACAGGAAACCTGCTCTAATCTGTATGTTGCTCTTTTACTTGGTATTTCAGGAGAAAGGGACATGAAAGGACTGCTGACTTTTGTCTAATAGCTCAGCAGTTTCCTACTGCACAAAATTATGCAGAGATGTACCAATCAGAAATTCTAAAAAGTTTCCCTCAACAGCACCTTTTTCTTAAATCCATAAAAGAACATCTACAAAAAACAAAGTTATTTCCTTGGCAAACTTCCAAACCTTCTTTATTAGCAACTTTAGGATGTGGGCACAGCATCACAACATTCACCAAGAGCTGCCAGGGTGGAGTGCAGCATTAGACAGCTGACAGCAGACTTCTGCAGCAAAGCCCTCCAAACTTCCCTTACTGCTCCTTCTCCAGGGAAGTCCCATGATAGCTCTGAAACGTTTCTTTATTTGGCATTAATAGTATTCAACTGCTGCCAGAAGGGAGATGCCAAAATGCCACACTCTTCATGGACACTCCATAATACTTAGATACAGAATTGATGGGTTTTCTAAAATCATAAGGCTTCAAGATAGTTTTGAATTTCAAGGGACATTTAGTTGTTAGTACTTTTTTTAATTGCTAGGAACCAGCAGAAATGCCAGAAGAAAATATGTAAACAGCCAGAGTTAAAGAAAATTGGGGTTTGTGATGACAGTCACTTACATTTAATGATGAACCTCTTCTTTTTAAAGTATCTATATATAACTGGTAAACATTAGGACTATAAGATTAAAGCTAAATTAATTACAAAATGTTTTTATTGCAGAATCATTCCTTTACTCCTAAAAAAAGCAAATAATTAAGAACAAAGGAACATTAGTCTTGCACAGTTGGTATTTCCTTAGCTCTGGATGTCTAACACTGTGTAGATACAGATTACATCTTTATACTGTGACAAAATCTTCCACTACATCATCACCTCCTTCTACATATTAAAATAGTATCTCCCCATGAACATCTCCACATGTGGAATCTTATAATCTTATGTGTTTGTATTAACTTTGTTTTTATGATAGTCAAGTATACACAAGCATGAGAGTTTCAAGACATCTCAAATAAATCTATTTATGCATCTTTGTACACACACACACAGAGTGTGTATGGATGAACTTGAGTTGTATGAGCAACAAAATGATACACAATAATTAGTTTTGTGCCAACATGGAGCTCCCTTGCCTTCAAGGGTACTTCACATGATCCGTATTTTTGTACTTTAAACAATACTTTTTAAATTACTTTACCAGATACCATCACACTCGTACTACAGCCATAATGGAAAAGAACAGTAAGCATGATAAATACATCAGCTAATGGGTAGTAGGCTGTACAGCTCTGCAGAAAGATTATTATAGGCACAATGCCACAGATTTATTTATGGCTTTAAGCAGTGCATGTCATAAACATACATAGTTTTAGAAGGTGGAGTCATCTGACCCAATCTGGCAGAGCTTTTACATGGGAATGGCAAGGACTTCACATTACCCATGAATTAATGCTTTTATTGGCAAAACCTGTCTCCTCTGTATATTCCTGAATGAGAACAATGTGAAGCAGTTTCCAGGGATTCACATAAACTCTCTTTCCTTTTGAAAAACTGGCAGAGTTACAAAGTCACTTCTTTTTAGAGTTCTGCTTCACTTCTTCAGTCTGTCTAGCCATGCAAGCCTGCTCATTGGTCTCATTTGGCCACTTTAGCAAAGAGCCTCAAAATTCAGGGCTGAAACACAGTTGTTTAATATTGAGCTCCTACAACAGCTTAGCAAAGCAAGGTAACTCACGTGTGCATCACAATCGCATGGAAAATGTAAATACAGAGTATTACTGTAAATACAGTATTGTCTCTGTATTCAGACATTAGTAATGCTGCTACAGGTTTGAAATGAAGCATGTTCTTTTCCAATGAACCATGAATAAAGGAAGAAGGAAAAGCTCACTGGCAGCTCGGTTCTCCCCAGCACGGCAGTGGCTGCCCCATTTAGTTCACATATCCCTCAATCAGCAGCTCCGCCTGCCCCGAGTCACTGGAAATCCCTAAGTCAGGTTTTGAGCACACACTGTTCCCTGCTGCATCTCCTGAGACCACAGAGCCTGGGCACATGATTGTACATGCACCAAGTAGGGTCCATGGGTTTGATTAAGTGTGCATTAAAAAAGCGTTACTATATTCTACTGACATCATGTTTCTGAAGTTTGAGGACTGGGTTCAGACTTTACCCTTTCAGCTGCCCATATGATGACAGGGACAAAAAAGTAACACCTCTTTCTAAGGGTGCTAAACCAGAGCACTTCCAATCCCATGAAAATTTCAGCTCGAGTCCCACCATAAAGCAATAAAACACATGATGTAAACACACAACTACCTCAGTGTTCATAAAAGCAGTCTTGTCCCACTCTTACCTCAGTGAAAGTCATCCTCCTCATCCCTTGCTCTCCTCATTTCCTCCCAACCTAATGCCATTTTACTTTTTTTTTTTTCAGTTCTGCACAGCCAGGCTGACTTGTCTCTCAAGGCAGCACCACCCTCCAACACCTAATAACTATTTTCAGAAATGCACACCGAGTATCCTTCATAGCACTCTTCATAACCAAAAACATATTATAAGACTTCAAAAGCCTTCTATATTATCTTTCAAAACTCCTTTTTAAATTCTCCTCCATTGACATGACTACAGAAAAATGGACGACTTGGACCATTAACATAATAAAAACACTAAATCATGCTGAATACTATTGTACCATTCTTTCCTTATTTTAATAATTTGTTTGACCTAGATAAATTTTTTGAGAAGCATTAGGCAAAATCAAGTGAAAGCTACTTGAATCTTGTAAAATAATTAATTAGAAATGTGCATTTTGACAGAACATACACAGCTATTACAACAATGCTCTGTCAAAGGAAAACCAATTTCTACCCTGCCCAGTTCAAATTCATACCTTATGATGCTGCATGATACGAGAGTGCCTTGGCATGCAAAGTTGTGGCCTCACAACTCTACTGACATGAACAAACAATGCCCAGAGGTTTCCTCTAACTCAAAACTACGCATTCTAAGGTTTAATCCCTGTCTCCATATGGGCTCTGTTCTCAGTCTTGACGCACAAGGGGAGGACTTTTTGTTGCTCAGGCTAAGCCACAACTGAGCCACACACTCCCCACAGAGCCCAGAAAGCTTCATCTTTGTCATTTATCCAGTTTAGGACAGATCCTGCCTGGGCTCTTTACCTCCCAAAGGCAGTTCGGGAGGTGCTTCATCCGGGTGTACGAAAGCCAACTCCACCTCCCATGGCATAATGCTTAAGTCCTCTTGCTGCCAACCCCCATGAGCAGCAAGGCAGTGAAAAGAAAGTGTCATTTTTGCCTAAAGTACAGGAGTATTTTGTATTATCCTCCTCTGTGGTTACTGAGCCAAACATTCATTAGACAAAAAAAAAAAAAAAAAATTTTTACTCTTGTTCTGTTTCCATGCAATGAAAATAATACATAATATTGGCTTGGCCTTAAAAATACTTCTTTTATGAAATACATTCCATTTGTACTGACTTTTGTGGAAGGTGCGTGGGTGTGTCAGAAAGAAGAATTTAGTCCCAAACCCTTACATTTCCCTGTATACTTAACAAAGAAACAATTCAAACCTTGTTTGCTTAAAGGAACAAGTCCAGCTACAGACAGCTTGTAGAACAACATAAAGAAAACACCTGAATCCCAAGATCTCAAAATCTGGGCAAGTCAATTCCATCTTGTTCAGTTTGGATGCTGCGTCAGCAAAGCACACAACTTAAATATGAAACGAAGCCCTGCTGAAGTATCTTTCAGTACTACCACAGCAAAATTAATAGAGTAAAATAAAGTTATCTTGTGCAGCGTGTCGGGACAGTCATTATCTCCACACATTTCCTTGGAAGTCTGGAGCAGTGCAGACGTTTGAGCCAATGTAGGGAGTTTGGATGTTTGTGTCCAGGGGACCATTACGCCTCAGCGCCTTGCTAATCTTTCCCAGTTTTCCTTTCTTCCAGACTCCACAGCACCTTTGTTTCCTTCCATTTATCCTCCTCCTCCCCCTCCCTCCCTTCCCCTCACTCTCTCCTGGTGGCCATTAACTACGCTGACAGTTTGACAGGCTGAAATAAGGAAATAAAACACTTAAACATTGTTTCCCGATGTATGCATTCATCTCCTCTGCCAAACACAGATATTGAGGAGATACTTCACTCCTCCTGTCAGCTCACTAAATTATAGCCCAGCTCTCACAGCAACAAAACTCTCAGGTCCAGCACATTCAACTTGATCTGTCTTCCTATCAGAAGGCCATGCAAAGGCCATTTCCATGTCTTTACCAGGAGCTTCTTATGTTTATACTCTTTAATACCACATTTTCATATGCCTAGGGTTGAATTTCTGTTAAAAACAGAATCTCATGCTTCTTCTACTGAAAACGCTCATATTATCATGACAGCTCCACTTCTTGCTTGGATTACGATGAACCTACTTCAGGAATAAAATAAACTATACTGCATTAAACTTTGTGTCATTCTCATAAGCCATTAGAGCAGCTGAGTAAACCAAAACCCAGCTTTGCTTTGACCAGGTTTATTAGACTTTTTTATTTAAGCATTTTCTCCTGGTTGACAGAAAACATGCTGCTGGAGACTAGAGGCATCCCACCCTTTATATAAAAATTACTGCTCCCAGCGTCAGCTTGCAGGAGCCAATGCTGTGCAGCTCCCCAGGGGAAAGTTGCAGTGATACTGTCACTGCTCATTACCTCCAGTGGGTGTTGCTGTGAACAAGCCTATGGGAAAAATGCAGGGGGAAAAAAACCAAAGTATTACAGACGCTCATAAACATGTCCCATGTCTGGAAAGTTTGGCTGTTCCAGACAACCAAGAAAGGAAAGCTTGGTAAAAAACGAAGTAATTGTACTTCCTTGCCATTTACCACCATTTTCCATTTAGATAAACACAAGCATTTTGTGTGTTATCTGCTGTGCTGGTGTAAGGCTGCAACGGAGCAAAATCACGTTTTTGTAATTTTGGCAGCTCCTGAGGTCTATGTGGAGCAGCACAGCACTGTGACTGCATCTTCTAGGGATGCCTGAGGGCCAGTCTCCATTGCAGAGCAGACCAACTTTGCATCTTACCCTTCCCCTTCACTGAGGAGCTGTGACAAGCAGGGTACTGAGGTCCCAGACACTCTCATAACTTTACAAGAGGGAAAGTCACATAACAAACACAAGTACATCAATGGGCCAGAATACATTATCACTTTTTTCCCTGACTAATGGAGAAGGTTAGCTCAGGTTTCAGTTACCAGGTAGAAATGTAGCAGAAACAGCTTGGCACATTTTGGACCTCTGAAATAAATAAACAAAAGCCCCTCTTTATACTCCAATGATATAAATCCCAGCAGAACATTACTCTCTTCCTTATCTCCTGCTTTCTCATGATTTCAGGAATCTCTAATCATGACCCAAAGAAACAGCCTTTGAAGTAACTGTTATTCACTAAATCATGGATTTAAGTGGAGGTAGGATGAAAAAACCCCAAAAAACAGCACAACAATGTCCATAAGGAAAAATCTGTGTAAGTGATACTGTTGAGATTTCATTCTCTCTCTGAACATTTTTTTCTGTTTCTAAGAGTTGCTATTAAACAACAGAAAATACTCAAATTCAATCACCCTAAAGAGCAAGCAGAGGCTGAGTGGAAAAGTAAAAAATTTGTTCATCTAGAGAGAGTAAAGGCTTAGCTACTGCTTTTCCATATTGAGTGTCCAAGAGAGCAGTATTTCAACTGGTTACACCCATTCCTTTTGTTATCCTCCAAAGACTATTAATAAAATCAGCAGCCTGTTAGGTGATGTTACTTACTGAGAGTGTTTGAATTTTGTGAATGAAAATGAAAGAAAACATCAATAAAGCAAGAGGAAACACAAGTTCCTTACTATTTCCTCCACACAAGCATATAAAAGAGTCAGTCAACTAAACCTACCATTAACTCTTTACTGACAATCTGCACAGAACTGCCTACAAACATCTAAGATTTACTTGGGTTTCATCAATGGGAATTATAAAAAGCTCTCAGCACACTGTTGGAAGGCACCAATCTTTTTCCACTACCACCATTTCATACTGCCAGAGAAAAGAATCACAGGATCAGAGAATGGCCTGGGTTGGAAGGGACCTCAAAGATCATTTCATTCCACCCCCTGTGCCATAGGAGGGACACCGTCCAGTAGATCAGGTTGCTCCTTGGAGATCCCACCCACGTGAGACCAATGAAAATCCCCTGATATTTGTCAAGGAGATATTTCCATCAGGAGGGTAGACTGTGGCTCAGGGCTGTGTCATAGATGGGTGATGCTGGAAAATATGGGGTTCTTTACAAAGAAAAAAAGTCTCAGAAACATAAATTATTGCCCATTCCGTCCTCCAAATAGCAAAAAGCCAAACAAAATGCAACTTGATTACACCTCCATAGCACCTCAGTAAAACTGTCACTTGTGTGCCTTATGCCTTCCATTTCCTTTAAGGGTTAAGATGCCTGACCAAGACGACACCTTCCTGATGCATCAAAACTAAGTTTGCATTGCTCACAGTTTTTAGAAGAGATCCATTTCATTTTCCCTTCTAGCTGTGCTTTTACATCAGAACAAACAGAAGACAAATCATCAAAAGTAGCTCAAACCATGCTAAATACCTGCTTAAGATTTGCTTAGGAGAGTTATGAGTAAGCTTTTCAGTGAAAATTCATTTTGACAAACACTTAATTCAGAAAGATACCGCACAACCAGTAATGCTGAAAAAGTCAGTATTACCACTCCTGCAGAAATGCTCTGCTTGTATTATCAATGCCAAATGGGTTTTCAAAGTCAAAATGGTAAGTGAAATGAAACAGGGCCTTACAATCCCTGTTGAAATCAACATTACTTTTCATAGCAAACGCCAACAATTTGTAGCATTAATTACAACCACCATCATCCCCAAAAGACCTGGGAGGACAAAATCCGTACAGTTGGAGGGGGGTGGAATTAAAAAAATAAAAAATAAAAAAATAAATAAAAATCAGTGCTCAGAGTTAAGATGAGTGTCAGACAACAAAGTCTCTGAAACTGCAGAACTTAACAAGCATATAAATTTCTTTCACTTATTCCTTAGGACTTCTCTCACTGCTTTAACTTCCTTTATCCATGGCTTACCCCTGCTGCTTCTCTCCTCCTCTTTTTCTTCTACTTCTTTTTATCCCAAGGCTGTTCTGGTCAGGATTAGAAAAAGTAAGGAAGAACCAGTTAGCTTCTTCCTATTCTCTTCACAAAACGAAACTTTTGCATGGAGGGAAGAAGCCAACCTTTTCCCAGATGAAGCCACTGAGCTCTCTAAGACCCTGGAGGTCATAGCAGCCAATGATGGGGATCCTCTTGCAGGCTGATGTCTCTGGGGACTTGCTCCCTGGGGCAGTGCTGGACACCCTGAGCACACCCCAGCTCTGCACACCGTGTAGCTGGAGAGAGCTGCACACTTCAGAACTGGTTATAAGATGGATAAAAATGCAGAGATGCAAAAATGTGTATAAACAAAATAAAGCCTCTTGCTGAAAAGACTGGTTTTTATGTTTACAAGTATTTAAAATAACATGACTGATGGAGTAATGAGAGCCAGGTAGAAGATGGCACTTCCCTCTGATGCTAGGATAATTAAAAGGGCAAGGTATTAACTAGCTTTGGAAAGAAAAAAGTTATCTTGGTTGTTCTGGGGATTATAGTCCTGTCTTGATCCTACCTTCACTAATCATTGCATTTAGTCATTAGACACTTTGCCCATTCCCTGGAATCCACATCTGCTGATTACTGTTTGCTGATCTGCTCTACAGACAAGATTTGAAACACCAGGATAGTGCTAAAATGCCCTTTTGAAAGGCCAGATAATGCCATTTCTGGTTTGTACTACAGGAAAGAAATTCTTTCAGAGATACTGGTGTCAGCTACATACTCATCATCTTTTTACTAATGTGCTCCTCATGCACAGTGGAATCCTGCAGATCAAATGTTTTATTCATAAGTCAAATAAGTATTTACTACTTTTTAAAAATACCTGAGGGAAAAAAACCCCAAAAAACAAGCATAACACCACCACCTCCCTCCCAAAAATAATTCTGAATTAAACATTACATGATGATTACAAATGCTGGCACAATGGATAGAAAGCACAAGTCACAGAATGATTATTGATGAAGCAAATAATATTAGTATACATCCATCCAGTTAATATATACCTTATTAGCATATATTTATCTGAGATGGAAACCCATGTAAACACACTACGTTTTATGGAAAACACATGCAGATCTCAAAGCTTCTGGAAAATTGTCATTACAGCCTTCGGTACTGGAAAATGTAGGTACTCCTTTTCATAGCCACTATACGCAATAATGTTTCCAAAAGTAAGCTGTTGGAATAAATGAACTTACAGAAGTGATGTACCTCACTCACAGCATGTAAAAGAAACAGTGTGACAGGCCCCTGTGCTACAAATTCATCAGTGGTTATAGTGGTAGCAACTGGTAGCAACAATATCATTTGTGTCTTGTATTACTCTGCAAACAATCCAATTTATAAAATGCCTATTGTGTTTACACACACAAAACTATCATAAATCCTGGACACTAAACAGTGTCAGCAGATGAAAGCCAACTTCCCCACAATATTTTGCAATTGGCGTGTTTTTAAAGAAAAGGCAGTCACAAGAGAAGGCTCCTCTGAATTCAGCTGTTTACTCATGTTGGGGACTGATGACAGCAGCAAATCTGTAAGAAATTTAATCTTTCCTCACAATGAAAAGATATTATTAAATTAATCTGGAAGCATGGCACCTATCCAGAAATTTTTCAATTTTTAATATTACGCTTTTTTATTAATTGCAGAAGAACTAATAGTAGGGGAAATATCCCCTCCTAGGGAGAATCCCATTGCATACAACTTCCTACCAGCCTTTTGTTGTACTGACAGGAAAGTTAGGTCAGTGATAAATAGATACTCATCTGTCACCCTGAATTAACAATTTTGAGGAAAAACATCTCAGGAAGCCAGGTGACTGCAAACATGTCGTTTTGTCCTGATGCTGCCTGGAGTACCTGGATGCTGTTATGCAGAGCCAGTTTCTGCTCTCACCAAATTCACACATAATAGCTGCCTCCTCTTCTATTCCACAGTGAGGCATCCAGAAGCCACCAGGTCATCCCAGGTTTAGAATGAAACGTTTGAAATACAAGTAATTGGAACTCAGCCCACACTGATCTAATTGTTGGGACCAGGCAACTGCTTGGGAAAGCTGGTCTTCCTGGGGGATTGTTCCCAGAAAAGCAATGGTCTGGTGGGAATGCTGGCCAGAAGGAAATGCTTTGGGCACCCAACAGCAGCTTACCTGCCATTACTAGGGGCTGGAGTTACAAAGGTATCCATCTCCATGACAGCTGATTCCTGATATTTTCTCATACACAATCTTAGTACTTCTTCTTAAGGGCCTGGTTCCATCCTTCTGAGCAACTCAGGTCTAAGGTGAGTACCAGTAGAAACTCATCTGCTGGGCACAGATGCTTTCTGTTCCAAGACTTCCTGTGGAAAGCTATACATCCATTCCCATGGCTCACTCAACTATCACATCTTCTTAAAAGAGGAGAGCTTATCAGGACAAGCTCTCTCTCATGAGATTTTAAATATTCTCTCTCTGTTTCCAGGGCAGGAACATTGCAAGACATATTGTTATTGCCTCATGTATGACAGCTGCTCTCTTGGCCAGTACACAGGGGACTGCACCAGGGACCTCAAACTGAGCATGAGCAACTACAGCTTAGAGCAAAGAGCAGAGAACGTTTGGTAACTAATGCTAATGAAGATTTCTATGTGAGCTCACGAAACAATATTGTTACTGAGGAAATGAAAAGAAAAAGCAAAGATGTGGTCTGCTCACTAGACCAGGTAGTGCCCGGTTCAGTACCCTAACAGCAGAGACAACCCAAGAGCTCAGAAGTGTAAGATATCAGGTATACTGGCATCTACCCCTAAAAGTACAGTATTTATCTACATAAGCCTCATTTTATTAGTGTTTTGTATCTATACATATATCAAAGGGGGCAAGGAAAAGAGTCTTCCTTGTTATAAAAGAAGAAACATGTCAAATGTTCAACTGTACTTTGGTTGATGTGGCAACTTCAAAAATAATACAGCCCAAGGTGCTCATTGTGTCAGTGATAAAACTGGTACAGGACACACCGATTTTTTATCTGTATAGTACAGAAAAGGTGCCATAGTAACAAAATCTCTATTTAAAATACTATTTGTTAAGCAGTTATTACAGCATTAGTTTCAATATGCTTCCCTTAATCAATATAAAGTAAGTTCATTCAGTCATTCCACTCTTTTTCCAGTTGACTGATATGCAGAGTACCTCCCTTTTAGCAATGCCTTTACAATTAATTTTTAGTCTTTGAGTGGCACAAAGCTGTCTCACCCCAGCAAACCCAAGGAGGAAGAATTCTGACTCACATACTTTGAGTTCTTCCCTGCTTTTCTCTCCCTGATAAGAAAAATGTTTCCTACAGTTCTGAGCAAATGCAGTCTACTGTCCAATAATGTTGATGGTTACAGGAGAAAAAAAAAATATTTGGTACCACTGTTTCTGCAGAAAAGCAGCAGCAATCACTATCAAGGCCACAATTCTGACCACAGTCCGCTCACACAAGCCATCTGGATGTTTCAAAAGGAAGAAACAGGACCAGAACAAGCACAATACAACATCCAAATCCTGAATTCCTTTCTCAAGTGACTGAAAAATATTTTCCCAATATGCTTAGCTGTTGCCCTTTGGGTCCTTAACCTGTAATTTGGGGGAAGAAAGACTCTGTCATATACCACCCTTGAAATATCACTGCTTCCATTAAAACGCTAGTGCTGCTTCCTACTTCTGTGCTGACTCCAAGGATCCTCACTCTGTGCTGTTATTCCTGCACTGATATCACCAGTTGTCTTGACTGAGAAATCCAATTATCATCACACTTCTGAAAATAAAGTTTAATTATAGGCAAGTGTGATGATTTTATAAATTATGATGATTATCAGAGTGAACTGTAGCATAACCAATAGCATTAAGAATATAGCTGAAAATTCTCATAGGGCAGGGCCCAAATCTTTGAAGTTGGCAAAAAGATTCTCATTGATGTGAAAAGTCTTTGGACTTTAATTAGACACAATGACTTAAAATAATTACTGCAATTCAAATAAATATTTTATCATTGTTGTTACAACTCCTATTAGTAATAATACAATTAGAGTGCATTAAGGATTCTTTGAATAAAGGTACTAAAGGCAAGAAACAAGCATAATCTTAGAAATAATATAACATGTTAGTCTGGCATCGTGATATTCTGTCAGTAATCTTTTGCAACACTAGAAAGTTGTCCCAGTTATTTATATAATATTTTTCTATTCATATTTTTATATCAGAAAAATTGCAGTAGCAAAGAAGTCAATAAAATATTTAAAGTCTAAAGAATCATCTCTTTGTTTTAAAAACAAGACTGCTGAGCTAGAATAGCAGCTTTATTTTTATTTATTGCTTATTTTTGTGGTCTGACATTGTGTTCCCATGTTGCTATTGAAAACTTCTCCAGCTAAGGAAATTCAGTGGAGATTTACTTTCACTTTATTTATGCCTTGACACATAACTGTGATGTTTTCTGGACAATGAAAAAAACCCAAACACCACCATACCCAAAGGAGGGATCTGTCTTCTTATCCATCCCATTTGAGTAAATGAAAAAATGTAACTGTGACTTTACTGAGAGTAAATAATAAACTGTTGCAGATGGTAGGACTAATAGTGCATGGTCTCATAGCCATTATTTAGGCTATCTAGTAGGTAGTACATTATCTTTGGTTTTCTTTCTTTTCTTTCTCCAGGGCACAGTCATGTAGTTCTGCTCCTCATTATTCTTAGAAGCTGTAAATTTAAGTGTAAACTCATTGCCTCTGCAGGGGTTGCAGGTGAGTAACATATAATGACATTTACTCCTTTTTTTTTTCCTACTTAATTCTGTAGAACTGTATCTTTAAAAGATTCTCCTCTCCCAGAATCATCCTCACTAACTCCAAAGTGTTTGGATGTGCTCTGTAACCCCACTGGTTTGGCCAGAAATATCACTTGCTGCATCCAAGGAACCCACATCTGGGTGGTCCCCAAAATGATGTGGGGCCACTAGAAGATTTCATAACTTAAGTGAAGGTGCTCCTGGGCAGTGGTGGGACAGCAGCCAGGCAGCTCCAGGCACCACTGAATTTATTCCATCCACTTTTATTAGCAGTTGCTTCATGACTGCCTGCAGTTCCTCAATTACAGCTAGCAAGCCTACCTCAACAGCTAACGAGGGAGGCATGTTCTTTTCTGCTTATGGGAGTTGCAAATACCTTAAAAAAAGAAAATTGACCCTTTTATTGATTCAGATGCTAACTCCACCTTCCGCTTCTTTGCTTGGTCTTATTATTCAATGAAATTTTGTGGGTAGCCAGCATATGTATGGAAGTAATTACGACATTCAAACACAAGATGCAAGAACATACAGGGTTTTATCATGTCTAGTGGCTTGGGAAGGACTTACAGTCCTTCATCTGATCTTTCCACATCCAAGCTGCACAAAAGAAGGCTGGGAGGAAACAAGTTTTGCACTAAGGGCTGCTCATTTCTACACAGGTTGGCAGAACAGAAGAGGGAAGAGATCCCAGTGCAACTAAGCAACTATGAAGACAGATGTAAGCTACTAATTAATACAACCAAAAGTGAACCAAAGAGAAAAGGATGCAAGAAACTTCTGTGGAAGACAGATCTAATGACTTCAAGGAGAGGAGGCCACCTTTGATACCACAAGAGACTTTGGGAAGGAACCAAAACCTCTGACCTGCAACCACTGAAATGAGTAAAACAATCCTGATGAGTCCATTTAGAAACACCCTCATGGTCAACATTACTGTATGAATGTGCTGCTTTGGAAAATTAAATTTACAGTAAAAAATATTTAAAACAGTAGTACTCTTGTTTGCTTTAAAAAAATAATCAGGGCTGCATTAGTAGCAATTTTGATATTCGTTCAAGCAAGTATTAAGACTGCTATTAAATATACTGAATAAATGTTATAAAGGCTGCAAAGCATCAGTGTCAACCAATTGGCATTAGGAAACACTCTTGTTAAAATGTAACTGATAGCAAATGACTTACCTTGTTATATTGTCAAGCTTTAATAGTCTTCTATATTTAGTCAAGCTGATACAGCATGCCTGGGAGAGCCTTATGTTTTGTAAATATTAATCCTTCAGTGGATTCACTGGATTACCTGTATTTTATTATTCAGCACAGCCCAGCTGTACTGCATTTGGCTGAAAATTGACATTGCTAGCAAGGAAGAAACATGTAGCAATGCTGACTTCTTACCTAATATTTCCTTGCTTGGGTTTACACAAAGAAGAAAACAGCTGCAGGTCATATCAACCGGACAGATTACTGTGGGCAACCAAGAGCTCACTTATATCACAAAAACTGTCAATATAGCTTAGTTGCAAATTAGGTTCTCATAATCAACTGAACTCACAGTGCTAAGACTTTCTTAAAAGACTTCCAAATAATTAAATCACATTCTTGCCTGGGCTAAGATGTTCAAATTTAGGAACTAATTCCGAAGTTAATTTCCAATTTTGACCAAATGTATCATAGCTGCACTTCTTAAACTTTGCATAATACTTTGGTTATTTCATATGTAAATCCAATCAATCAATAAGCCCAGTGAAGCTATATATGTATATACAAGTACATGACTTAAATCTAAATCAGAACTTACTGATATTTCTGATATTTATAATGTATATAATCTCAACCTGTTAATCTTTAGACTTTTATTCACAGAATTTCACAATAAAATTTATTATTGGCTATGTTAATATAACAGCAGTATTTTCTTCTTAGAAGTTTGCCATGCATAAAAAAGAAATTGATTACAAAAAATTTACGATTTTTAAACATTGCACTTCACAGCACCAGATACAAGGACAAATGCAATATTTCAGGTTATGTACATAGTCAGACAGGCACTTTAGAAATGCAAGGGATAAGATTTTGAAACTAATCAAGAACTTGATTAACTTGAAGAAGCATGAGTTGAATCTGGTTTTCAGAGAGTGCTGAGTATCCCTCTGAAACACAATTTCAGTTCATGAGTTTTCTTCCCACCATCATCTGAATGAACAGACAGATGTTTTCCAAAGGTATTTGGACCTTGAAATATAGCAGGACTTACTAGGTCCCCAGTAGAAGACTCATTGCTGAATAGATATCACAGCATTGAAATTACAGCCTTTTTGTCGTGATATATCAATAACCTTTCATGCAAGAAACATAGATCAAGTAAAACATTAGCTAAATGAAATAACACATACATCCAGAACACTGGTAGCCCAGGCAATAAATTTTATAAGAAAAATAGATTACAAAGCACTTTTTTTGCCCAAATCCATTGTTTTCCAACAAGCCTGACATTCCTAAATTATTCCCAAGTCATTTTTGAAATGGGATTTGGGCTTATAAATCACACTGCATCTTGAAAAATGTTCTTGGTTCCTCTGCCAAATAATTCATCATTTGATTGAAGCAAAACCAAACAGAAGCAAAAGAAAACAAAAAAGGACAAGTGGCTTGGGAGAATGAGGATTACTATTTTTGAGCACACTACAACCCACAGGTGATTCAGAGCTGTGAATGTTCAAGCTCAAGTATATTTTTATAGCTTTGTTAGCTTACAAGAGTAGAGCTGCATTAAGGAAACACATGTATACACATTAATGTTATAGGGTCAGTAGGCTTATACTGACATGCCAAAACAGCCCACAAAAACCCCAAACCTCAGCCAGAAGCAGCAATTCTCAGACACGCATGGCACAAGAATAGCTTGTCAAGGAAATATGTCTTCTGCTGACAATAAGAGCTTAATGAATACATCAATATATCCCAGGACTACTACAGAATCACATACTGGAGTAGGAAAAATCATTGACATTTCCTGTATTTCATAGCAACAAAGGAAAAAAGGAAACAAAAAACCAAAGAGCAGACACGCAAACACAGGGACACTCCTCTTTGCTCCTGCCAAACCACTTCAGTAGGAGATGGGGCAAAAGTCACAATCAGGAAAGCCACCACTCCAGGAAATACACCAAGTGCCACAAGAACTAGGTTGGTTTAGCCCCATTCTTGGTGGGGAATGTTCGACTCACATGAGCACTTCAGTTCACACAAGCCACGAGGCATTTTGGTATTCACAGGAATAAGATAATTGGAAACTTGTAGTCTGACTCCCTCAGTTTTCACTGTTGCACTTGACACAGTTATAGGACAGACAGATGACCTGATCTTGTTCAGCTGAATCTTTTTTTATACACAAAGCACCAGCTTCTAAGGATGTCAGACAATTAAGTTTTGGTTAACTTCCGGTGTTTATATACCATCATTTAAGAAAAAAAGACAGAAAAAACTATTTCCAAGAACCTTTAATATATAATGACAAATTTTAATCCCTCCTTTGGATGAAATTTCTCTGTATTGTTCAGTTGCTGATCAAAAGCTGAACAGGGATCCCACTTGGATGGACAGACAAATGAAATTCTTCTTCAGGGACAGACCAACTGAATGGCTGTAAAGTTCATGCAGACACAATCACTGCTATGCCATCGTAACTTTGCATCAAAAGTTTCCAGCTTCTTTTACAGCCCCTCAGCTGCCAATGCAACTGCAGGAAAGGGCAGCAGCCCTCTCCCTTGGCTCCCCTCTCCTTGCACTCTACCCACATTGACCTACAAAGCACATCTCCATTTAGTGGCAGCATATTTCACCTCCTTTACTCAAAAACAGGCTTCAGAACTGAACATGGGTGAAATATTTTGGTGGCTTCCTTGTATCTTCAGGGTATTAATTAAAATCCCTCATTTCTCAAATATCTTGTAACATCTGTGCTTTGTTCTTCCAGGGGAAAACTCATGCCCAGATCTGACCACATCAAAGACCACAGACTCCCGGCAAAGTTCAAAAGAGCATTGCTCCTGCTAGCAGAGGCAGCTTTCTTTGCACAGCACTTATGGAAAGCTATCAGAAATTGGGATTGCAGACTTCTTACCCCAGCTCCATTTTCAAAATAGCTGTAGGAGAGAAAAGGAGCAACCCTCCATTAAAAATACCATGGTTTGAGTGTCACAGGACATGTCCAAGAACTGCAGCGACAAGTACCCAATGTACTTTGGTGTACAGCGGGTAAGGCAGGCCCGTATCTCAGAGGGCAGGAGAAGCTTGACATAATGCCTACAAGCGCTCTGAGGATCCTGGATGAAAAGTGCTCCAGAAGGGCAAATCCTGTCTACTGCAAGTTCAACATCTGAGCATGCTTCTGACCCCTTTTAATTGGGAATAATACTTCTTTCCATTATTAGTTTAGGTAATGGTTAAGAAGAAAACCTTTTTAAAAAAATACATATATGGCATAGAGAAAATTTGCAATTCAAATTGATATTTTCAATCTTAAAAGTATTTTGGTGGAATGGAGTGAAAAATAGAAAGAAGAACAAGTCCCATAAATCTGTCACTCGCATAGCACATCGCTCACAGCTTTCCCCAGCCCACTGAGAAGGAGAGCCATACAGCTTTAAAATGACTTCATTCCCATATTTACATATTTTTTAATAGGGCTATGATGAATCTCCTTCCGCTTGACTCCTATTTTGAGCTGTGATATTTTAATCTCCATTCTTGCTGCAACTTAGCAGATGAATGTGCAGTGTGACAGAGCTCAGAGGAAACAGTATAAATAAAGCAAAGTGGAGCTATGACATCTCACATTTTATAGCTTTTTTATTGTAGCCTAAGCATAAACAGAGCACAGCTGTGTTATACATACTGCTGTGAGCACTCCCCCAGCTCCAATCCCCCACCGCTTTTAAAGAGACACGGCCCCCACAGAGGATCCTCTGGGTACAACCACTGCTGTTCAAGGCATGGCTAACAGAAGCAAAAACACCCCTCCACCCCTCTCATTGCCTCCCTTCCTTTGTTTTTCCCTTTTCCTCCTTCTACTGGTTTGCTCCCTTGCCTTCCTTTCCCCTCGCCCAGGATGTGACCCCGTGGTCCCCAGGGTGTACACACGGCCAGTGCTGCGCTGCTACCTACCGAAGGATGCCTTTCTTCCCTCCTTGCTATAATTTGCTCTGTTTAAGTACACAGACACACATGCAGAGCACAGACACAACCTGCAAAAACAACACTTTGATAAAAGACTTGTAACTAACTGGAAGTACTCAAAATATTGCCATCTCTTAATGGTTGTATTTTACAGAAAGGGCTCTCCCATTTTCATCATCACTTCTTGATAGGGTTTTTTTCTCTTCACAGAAGTCAGTCAAAAAAAAAAAGAAGGAAAACATACTAACTTTACTCCTGTCTATTTAAAAACAAACTATCATGATGAGTTCCTAGACAACAAAGCCTCTTTTCACCTCAGGAATTTATGAGATATCACAAATGTTCTCAGCATAATCATCACCACACATTCCACAGAAGAAGCTGCCATTTGAAGCCTTAGACAAGAAAATCACAATGCACATGGACACTTTCATGACTATAAAAACATAAGGGCAAACCCAACGGCCAGCAATTTCCCGCATAGTCTCCAAGAATGCTGATTATCCTTGAGGCTTGTTGAAAAGTTTTATGGTTGGACTAGATTTTAAAGGCCTTTTTCAACCTAGATGATTCTATGAAAGTGCTTCTTCATCTCTAATTTCAATATTATAAACATAGGCACATTTAACATAAAATGTGTTCTGCTCTTCTTTTGTTCTTCCTTCTGCTACCCATTAAAAAAAAAAAAGCAAAAACCAAACCCAACACATCATGGCATTGCAATGATGACAGTGAGCTTGAGAACTGCATTCAACTTGTCTAAGTATAGGGCCAAAGGACATACAGGGGAGCTCTTTGGCTGAGGAGAACCGTGTTGCACATCTCATCTCCCTGACCTGCTGCTCACCCTCTCCAACAATGAAGGAACTTCCAGGTATCACCAATGGTCACCTGTGCACTACCACCAAATTCTTCTGGCCATCCTCTGTTCTCCCTCTACACCCCGCTGATTCTTGAGGGGATTTTCTACTTCACTGCCATGGGGCTTCACTGCTCAAACATTTTCTGCAGCTTTTTTTTCCCCTGTCTAGGGTTCCATATAGACTGGGATAAATCATCAAACAGTCCTCATACAACCAAAAGAGAGTTGTTAAAAATAGCAAAAGAAAACTATGTTAGATATTCATCAATAATTGTATTTACAAATTTTTAAAAAAGATAAATTAAAAGCCACCCAGAAAGCCTGCTGAAATTGTTTACATGTGGGAAGCTGATTAAACTAACAACTTTTCAAAGCTGGGATCTTGGGATTCTCAAGTCTGCCTGAAGTCATCCCTTGACTCAACTCATGGCTTACTAAGACACCAGCCTCATGCAAAGATCTGGCTAGAAAACAGTACCTTCTTTTGAGAAAATTAACATAATTCCTTTGTTTTGCAAGCAGATTATCACATCTTAAAAAAACCCAAAACAAAACAGGTGTTATCTCATCAAGATTTACTTGTTTGTTCCCTGAAAACCCCTTGAGCTGGAAAGGGAGCAGGAGAAACCAACCTCAGACCCAGAAGCTCAATAGGGCCCAGCAGAGCCATCAACAGAAGGTTCCTACAGGCTTCCCACAACTACCATTCAGGTAGGAAGCAGTTGTGCACTCCATGCTGACACTTACAGTCATCATCAAAATTTGCTCCCTCTGAATGAGTGAAGTCTGAAAGAGGAGGGTCATAAATTACTTTTACTGAGTGAGAAAATAGACAGGAGAAAAGATTTAGGAAGAGATAAAAAAATAATATAGCCACAAAATAATATATTTTCACTATGTACCAACATCTACCTCCTGTTGAGTTTTTAGCTATATTTTTTCAAATTCCTATATGTCATCTTCCATAATAATAGCAGGACCAGCTTCACTTCCCTGAGGATTGTTCCTTGGTACTTTTCAAGGTTGCTGCAAAGATCAAATACCTAAAGAAGTGGTCAGTGCCACTAAAAATCAGTATCAGAATGAAAATAAATGAGAAATTGCAATGAAGCCTGGAAATTCAGACTTCCTTACAGCCCTTTGTTGGCTCTCTGAGCTCCACCTGGAAAAGATCCTGAAGATACTCACAACCACAATACTAAGAATGCTTCGAATGAGTGTGACAACATCGTGGTACAGATTTAATGGCCCCAGTGGGAACTGACCCCTTAGGTACTGTATTAACTTCATCTCTGCCAGATGATGGGGACTCTCAACTTTGAAAGCTTAATCCAAGTCAAATAATCTGCCTCTCCAAATCAGACCTCCCCCTTCAGAATTGGCCTAATGGGAAATTACAATCAGTATGAGATAAAACCTTCTTTGAGCTTCCAATTAATACTTCTGACCTCAAATTCCTTTCCATGAACTTCCTGCCCTTTGCAGAATTGTTGGTTTGATTATCACAATCTAAAATACCGCAGAAATATAAAAAAAATCAACAAAAACAACACAAAAAGACCACCCCAACCAAGAATCATAAACAAACAAAATATGAACAAAAATCTCCACCAAAAAAAAAAAAAAAGAAACCAAAGCCTCAAAAGTCATAGCACATGCAACACTTTCTCAACACAGGTGTGGCAATGTCAAAGCATCACCAACTCATTCCTGGGCTGGTGCAATACTATGTAATGATGGTGTGGCTCTCACCTACTGATTTTGAAGGGTAAATACAGCTACAACCCCAGTTTCTAAAGAAAACTTTTTACACCCTGAAAGGCATTTTCCTTATAGGCCACAGCACCTCTCACTAAGAGCTTTGAGCCAAATCAGGGGGAAGAGGCTCCAGGCAGGAGCTAGGGGGTACCTGCTCTGACAAACAAAGAGACAGAGCAACGGGCTTTTTATTTCCTCCTTCTTGTTTAGTTTTCAGTCACAACAAATGAATGAAATGAACCAAAGAAAAGAACTAAGCTGAGAAAAAACAAAGTAAAATTAGTAACAGGCTAACAGCATATACCCACTGCCTGGGGCAACATACGGCTGATGGATGATGACAGCCAACAGACAAATCCTCATTCCCTGTCTACTAAACAAATTAGTAATCTCATCAATATCGTCACTACATACACCTTCTGCAGCAGCTGCTGCTGCAACACAACTGCTGCTAAGCTTTAGCAGGAAAGCCTGCCTTTGTCTCGTAGTTTGCCAAATCCTGTGGGCATTTAGGGTTGCCACCCTTTGAAAAAAGCAATTAACCTGATAACAAGATTTTTTTTGTTTTTACCTTTACGTTTTTAAAAAAGCCTGCAGAGTTGTGTTTAAAGGCAATGGCCACCTGCATGGCACGCTCTGAAGTCCTAGGAGTCTGCAGAACTTGAACCTTCAGGGCCTTCCCAGCTGTCAGGGTCTGGCCAATTAAAGTCTGAGTTCAGAGGCCTTCAGCTTGAAGAAGACAACAGGACTTCTCCTCTGAGATCTGGCTCTAAACTCCCTTTTGCTCATTAATCCAAAATTTTATCTCTTGAAATTATTACAAACAATGAGTTTCAAAAATAAAGCGATTTTTGGATATCCAGTACATCTTGATTCCCCCCTGCACCCAAAATTTCTGAGTGCCGTATAGTACTGGCACTTTGCCACATTGCCAAAAAAGAGACATCATCATAACCTTCACTTCCAAAACTCACCAGAACAATAACGTGATTCAAACACATTCCAATCTGGAAAAACCAAATTTCGACAACACTCAACACAAACCAGGGCAAAATGATTTGTTGTAAGAAGTCTGGATTGTAAAGCATCCCAGCAAATACACATGCCAATAGCTACAGCCAATTTTGTAACTTCAATTTCACTTTAGCTGGAATTTGGGGGAAAAAAAGGGAAGTTTATAGCCTTTGGAAGAAGGGGAGGCAACTCAGGAGGACTACAAGGGTATCGTGAGATTAAAGGTCTTCAAATAGTAAAGCTGGCTACATTGTTTTATGTCAGCAGTTACGTGAACAAACTTAGCAATAAACTGCATTATTGAATATTTGCTATTTATTTCAAATTATCACCTTCCACTTGAAAATATGCAATATATGGAACAACTTCTTTCTGAAGCAACCCACTGTATCCGTGTACAGATCATAGAATCATCAGAGAATCACTTGGGTTGGAAGGGAGCCTAAAGATCATCTAGTTCCAACAACAACCCACCCTGTCATGGACAGGGATGCCACCCACTAGAACAGGTTGCTCAAGGTCCAGCCTGACCTTGAACACTTCCAGGAATGAGGAATCTACAACTTCTCTGGGATCTGAATCTCTCCTAGTTTAAAACCATTCCCCCTTGTCCTATCACTATCAGTCCACGTAAAACATCACTCACTTTTTTAGAAGGTATGGGAAGGCTGCTTTTTTTCCATCTCTCCTCCAGGCTGAACAGCCTCAATTCCCCCAGCCTTTCCTCATAGGAGAGGTGCTCCATCACTCTGATCATCGTGGTAGCCTCCTCAGGACCCATTCTAATAGTCCTTCCTGTTCTGGGGCTCCAGAGCTGGATGCAGCACTGCAGGTGGGCCTCAGCAGAGAGGGGCAGAGGGACAGAATTCCCTCCCTCCACTGCTGCCCACAGGGCTTTGCATGCAGCCCAGGATGCCATGGGCCTTCTGGGCTGCCAGTGCAGAGACTGCTGGCTCATGGGCAACTTTTCATCCACCAGAACCCCAAGTTCTTCTCCTCAGGGCTGCTCTCAATGCGTTTTCCTCTGCTCATGTCTAGGATTGCCCCAGTCCAGGTGCAGGACTTGTTGAAGTTCATGAGATTCCCATGGGCCCAACTCTTGAGCTTGTCTAAGGTTTCTCCAGATGGCATCCCTTCCTTCTGTTGTGTCAGCTGCACTGCTTGGCTTCAGGTCAGCTGCAAACTTGCTGAGGGTGCCCTCAATCTCACTATGTCACTGATAAAGATATTAAAGAGCCCTCATCCCAAAGCAAAGACCTGAGGGATCTGTGTTAATGCCTTAATTGCAGGAATTCACCAAATACTCACTAGAAAGCTTCATGGTTGCATTAGAATTTTTTCATCCACAAAAAATCTAAAGGTGTTCACAACAATGACTGATGATTAATCCCACCGACTCAGTCTTTCTAGTTGGTAACAGCTGAAATTTAAAGTGTATGTCAGGACCAGTGTCTTCTCTTGGGGTCAGCTAAACCACAAAATATGTGTTTTCTCCTGTTTGCTTCCATAATTGACTCCATGAAAAATTCACAGCATTTCTTTGTGCTCTAGTGTACCATGCAACTTTCTTCTGTATCCTGTAACAGCTGGCACAGTGTCATGGTTTGACTCTGTCCAAGCACCAGGCACCCACGAAAGTCGCTCGCTCACCCTCTGCTGCCACAGCCGGGCAGAGGAGAGAAAAATTTAATGAAGGATTCATGAGTTGAGATAAGGACTGGGAGAAAACACTCCAAGGGCAAACCAGGCTCATCTTAGAGGTACAAAGTGAGTTTATTACTAACAAAATCAGGAGAATAATGAAAAGTAAAAATAAGCCCTTAAAACACCCTTTTCCCCAACCCCTCCCTCCTTCCCACCGACAGCACAGGGAGACAGGGCATGGGGGTTTTGATCAGTTCATCACCCGAGGTTTTTTTCCGCTCTTCAGGGAGAGGATTCCTTCCCCTGCTGCACCGTGGGGTCCCTCCCACACGAGACAGCTCTCCATTAACTTCTCCTGTGTGGTTCTAATCTCACAAGCAGCCGTCCTCCCAAAACTGCTGCAATGTGAGTCCCTCCCACGGGCACACAGTCCCCCTACAACTGCTGTGCCGTGGGTCTCTCTTTCCACAGGGTGCAGTCCTCCAAGCACAGGCTGCTCCAGCCTGGGAGCAGGGGCCCTCTCCCTCCACCGGGTCTCCCACTGGATCACAGCCTCCTCCAGGCATCCACCCGCTCCGGCGTGGGCACCTCCCCCAGGGGCTGTGGGTGGATCTCTGCATCCCCATGGATCCCCCATGGATCCCCATGGGCTGTGGGTGGATCTCTGCATCCCCATGGATCCCCCATGGATCCCCATGGGCTGCGGGTGGATCTCTGCATCCCCATGGATCCCCCATGGATCCCCATGGGCTGCGGGTGGATCTCTGCATTCCCCATGGATCCCCGTGGGCTGCAGGGACACAGCTGCTTCACCGTGGTCATCACCACGGCCTGCAGAGGAATCTCGGCTCTGGCACCCGGAGCACCTCCTGCCCCTCCTTCTGCACTGACCTTGGTGTCGCTGTGTTGTTTCCCTCACACGTTCTCACCTCCTCCTCTTCTCTGGCTGGACACTTTGCTTTGATTTCTTCTTAAATACCTTATCACAGAGGCATTACCACCATCTCTAACTGGCCCAGCCTTGGCCAGCAGCATGTCCATCTTCAGAGCCATCAGGGATTGGCTCTGCCGGACGTGGTGGAAGCTTCCAGCAGCTCCTCACAGAAGCCACCTCTGTGGCCCCCCGCTACCAAAAACCAGCTCATGCAAAACCAACACACCCAGGTACATGTTCCTGGAACTCCTTAAGTCACAATTAATCTCGGATTTATGTTCTAGTTCACTAATTCATGTGCCTAGTAGCGACTTCGAGAATGAAACTTAAATACTGAAAGATCTGCACCAGCCAGACTGAAATATTTCATCATTTTAAACCACAAACTCCCATTTACCTATTTTCCAACATTAAATATCTTGCTGTCTAAGTAGGCAGTTACTGCTTCTCCTACATAATATAGAAGAAATGAAACAATACTTTCAGAAACTCATCAGGTTACAATAGAAATAAAAATTTTGTTACTACATGTGATTTTCTCATCATACCTCCTTTTTTTTTTTTTGATTTTGTGGTTTGGTTTTCTTTTTTTGGTGTTCTGTCATGTGTGTCATTATCATGTCCCATCCCCAATTATTTAACCATATCATAGGCATATTCCCTTTAGCACTTAATCATACACAAAAATGTTCTATTGCTTCATAAATTCCATCACAATGAACATAATCCTTTAGTTAAGTGCCAATTAATTATTAAAAACATTCATTGAGGATTAACAATCATGAAATTGATACAGTTCTATTATGTAGTTGTTAATCCTCAATAAATCTACTTGTAATAGACAGCATTTTAGTAAGAGCTAGTCTACTTAAACTAATGCTTTATATTTAATTAGATAATTATTGCATGTTAAAAAATACATTCATTAGTTTAATAACTATGTAATAAGCATATTTCTAATAGATTAGCAATCCTCAGAAACAAGATTTTTTTTAGTAATTATTTGTATTAGCATCCAAGTGCTACTCTCCAAACGAAGGCCACTATGCTGCATCTTTCCTGCTTACACAAACACAGGCCAAGAAGGGGTTAATGCTCCTCAAGCCACACTTTTTTTGGGCCCCGGGATGAGGACAGGGGAGTCTAAAGTTCACCTACGTACAAATCCTATATTACCTTGAAGCACCTGAGATCACACCTCTCCAGAAAAGAGTCCAGCCATTCCTAACACCAGCAGGAATCATAACATCATAACATGGCCAAACAGCAGTCTTGGTTTTAAGACAGAGGGCTTGGTCTGAAAGAGATAAGTGGATCCAACAAGATAAATCTCTCTAACAACAAAGAGCTCACTAGGACTTTCAGTTCCTTCAAATAAGGCTAAATGCATATCCAGCTGTAAAGAGATGCATTTCTTGTCATTTTATTTCTCATACTTCTTCTAGTTTTGCCATGTTCTTAAAAAAAAAAAAAAAAAAGACAGTGAGGAATATCCTGCTGTTCATCTGGTACCAAACTCCAGTTAGGCACAATGCCTGTTTCTAGGTCTGAAGCTATGGGAGTGATCTATGGCATAAACAGCACTGAGTGGCCCTTTCAGGACATAAGTTTAAGATCCCTTCCAGCCCAAAACATTCTATGATTCAATGATAAGGCGATTGCTAACCCTTCAGTTGAAGCTGTGAGGGCTATCTCATGAAACAGTAAAAATATAAACTTATATCCTGCACCTCTGGAAATCTATTCTCCCAGCTGATGGTCAATACAGTTACCTGATAAAGGTAACTTGTGGGATGGAATTTTAGATGACCCTGGTACTCCCATATAATCAAATTTGTCTTGCCTTTTTTCCCTCGCACTCCAGTGACGAGCTGATTTTAGTGAATGCTCTCTTTGAAGAGGTGTTAGTTCTTGAACCAGAGCCAGTGCATTGCAGCTCAGCAATAGTAGACCTTGTTTTCTTATGGTATAGGGAATACATCTGTAATTCTGTAAATCTGTGACTGCTTACACTCTCTTTTGGAACCAAAAGTGGAGAAAAAGGAAGACAGTAGTCAGACAGAATCAAAAAGCACAGATTTTGGCTACTATTTTAAGATTTGTATTGACACTGTAAGTGATCTATGTTCCTTCTTTAAAGTGATGCTACAGCAGCTCAAAGTTAACTTCAGTATGTTTTTTAAAATGTTACAAAAGTCCACTTAGCTTGGCAAAAGTAATTAATCTTTAATATGAAGATGGAACTGCTCTGGATTTATTTATAACCCTGCTGCAGGTTTATAGTCACTGGACCGCTCATTTTGATGCAAATACTCATTTTGTACACTTCCTAAATGTCCTAAACTTTAAGAGTAACATTCAGTAATAAAAGACAGTAAACATTACATGATGCTACAAGTACCAGCATGTTCTGAATTTTCAGAATAGCGAATGCTCCAACAAGATTAGTAAGAATTCTTTCAGGATCAGTTGATTTTTCGTAAATTCTGCTGTTAGCCCAGTGATGGGAAAGAAACCTTTTCTTCTTCAGAATGCAATCCTTCTCCATTTCTCAGGCCTTCCCCATTTCTGCAGGGTCTGATTAAGACTTAGGTACCCTATTGTCCTGCTCAGCTCAGTTATCCCACACTTTCTTTGATGTTTTCTAAGATAAACTTCCAATTTGAGGATGGCAAAAACAGGGAAGAAAGTCCTATAAAGTAACTAGTGAGTAATATCTGCTTGAGCAACTGTCTGCTTAACACAGCTGTCAAGGAAAAGTGGATTTCCCAATACTACCCAAAGGAGAATTGATACCTAGTCCTGCTGTTGCACAGTGCTCTGCCTGCTCAGCTGAACAAGTGACTCCACACAAACAGCAAGCCTTTGGGAACGAGGGAAGGAATAAGGAAAGGGGGGAATAACACGGCTGCCTGAATGGTTGAGGGAGGCGGCGCTCACACCGGCTGCTTGGACAGCCCCAGCATCCACCACAAGGGATATGGAAACAGCACAGTTACCCCTTGGGACAAGGTCAGGGCTGCACAGCACTCATGCCAGGGAGAGAAGAAGTTGCATTAGTCTCTCCTGGCTTGCAGTACCACAAACTCTTTCTCGCTCTGCCTTCCCTGCCAATAAATTACCCAGAGTTTTCCCAGTGAGGAGACCTTCACCTTTTAAAAGTTTGACAACACAAAGGGGAGAATAAATGCTTAAACTCCATGGCACTGGAAAAAAGAAAAGAAAGAAAAGAAAAAAGAAAAGAAAAAAAGATTGCAAGCCTGGGACACTGCTGGAATAAACAAAGTGGCCTTATGGTTACAGCAGAGCAAGAGAAGGAAGAAGCCAATCTTCTATGTCCACAGACCCCTACTCTGGGCACAGCTTCCCCACAGAGCGTGGACCATAAGCATTTATTCCTGCAGAGAGCCAGTCCCCAGAGCCCAGGGGGAGAAGCTGGCTGGGGACACTCCTCTTTGTGCCTCATGGAGCAGCCAGAGCGCCGTCTGCTCTTCCAGCAGCAGCACAGCACCTCGGAGGTGCAGCAACAGCTTCTCCACAGAACGTATGGCAGAGGTCTGGTGGCACAGGGGCTCGGGCCATGGGGGGTGCTGGGCTGGGCCCCCTGCCTCTGCCCAGCAGCATCTCCACTTTCATGCCAAAACCAAGGAACTGCTTTGAGATGAGAGCACAAGGACAGGGTAGATTTATCAGTTCCAGCTGTTTGACTGACTGGTAATTGCAGCTGGGGGTCCGTCATCTCACGTCACACAGAGTAGGAAAATGGGTCAGACGTAACGCGTTTGGTTAAGTATCTAAACTGAAAAGGTACTATTTTCTTTTAAATTATATAGTCTTTACTGGCAGTAAGGTTACTGGTGCAAGGCTTTCTAGCTTTAAAACGTAACAGGGACATGCCCTCTGAGGGTCAGGCTTTCATTTGCCGATGTTAATTCTCAGCTGCCTGTTATTCGTCCTTCATTGTAGCCTCTGTCTTAGCTGGGCACGCTCCTGATTCCCTGCTATATCCAGACGGTCCATGTAAATAGTGTTTATGTTAAGGAAGTCATGTTCTGTGTGACTGGAGCACATAGAAACTGATGTTGTTGTCACTTTAGATTAAGCTCTCATTTTAGCAAAGGAGGCAATTGGAGCAGGCAGCTGAGTGGCCGAATGAAATATTCAGCTCATTTCGTTTAAAGCTGCCCACGTCTCCATTGTTCAGGCTGGCAGGGCTGATTAACCCTTGCTGGTGCTGTCACAGCAATGCTCACTGTCTCGAGACCCAAAAACTCAGGCATGTTTCAAAGGTCAGCAAGGTGATATTTGTCAGGGCTTTTTCCTCACAATTAATGAACTTTAAGGAAAAGGCAAATTAACCCTTCAGGCTTCCAGCACTTTGTAGATAAGAGAAATAAAACAGTGCTTAGCAATGGTCAAGGATGTTCTTCATGCTCAAGGCAAGCAGGAACGCTGCTCCACTTAACCACAGATTGGCACCTGACACCTGTGAACATCCTGCTAACCTTGAGCTAACCCCAAGCACTTCATGAGCTCTTCCTCATGCAGATTACATACTTTTTGCAGAAATTATTGACAGCAAATATTATATCAAAATAAACCTAAGGTCTAGGCAAGAGAAACAGCCCACACGGCTGTGAGTGCTCAGCTGTGGCCCACGCGTGCAGACAGTCTGTGTCTGTCTAGAGCACAGCAGCCCAAGGCTTCCAACGCTGCTGCCATGGGGCTGCTTGCCTACAGCCATCCCAAAACCTCCTTTGGAAATGCTTCGGCCACAGCATTACCACAGCACTGAACCGAGCACAGCCTTTCCTCTCAGGGAACAATCTTAAGGAGTTTGCCAGGATGCAACGGCTGCTACAGGAGAAGCAGTGAATGCTTAAATAGGCACTGTCTGATGTCCCAAAACCAGAGAAGAGAATTATTAAATGGTCTCCCTTCAGCTTGACTTGTTGCAAAGATTCTATTTACGGAATGGCCTAATGCTGTTTCATGACAGGCACTTTCAAACCCAGTTCTACTTGTGCCAGCATCTGCATAAGTGCTCTGTCACTTACTGCCTTATGCTGAAGGGCCTGATGCTTCAGAGAGCTCAGCAGTACCTGCTCACAGCACAGGGCTTGGGCTCCTGAGCTCAAGACAGAATTAGAAACAAGACACAGAATAGTCTTGGCAAAAGTGTTAGTAACAGCCTCAAAGCCTGTAAGGTAAAGCCATCATAAACTGCAATATCAAGGGTAATAGCATTTTATTTTTAATGCGAGGTTCGGTATTTTAAGACAATAGCTGAAGTGCAGGAGACAAATTTTCTTACAATCACACTGACAAGTACTGTACCAATTTTTCCATTTCATCTGTATTTTGCACTAAATTGCCAAAAAAAAAGCATATCTATTAAAAATATCAGTAGTTATACGAACTACAGTCATACTGACAGAAGATAACCAAAAAAGTAACTCTGTTGTGGAGCAGCTGAAATCGTAACTCCCCACCTCCCCCAAGACACTGAACTGTACATATATACTTGTTTCTCTCTACTGCTAAGGCATTTCTCTAGGATACAACAGAATCGGGTACCACTGATAAATGGATAAACCTCTTAAAATAATACTTATACTGTCTAAATTACTAATTTCCAATAGCCTTGCAGCTACATTTTACTGTGACATTTTACAGCACAGTTCATATGAGAATATCCTGTAAGAGCACTCACACTAATATTCTCTACTTGCATATATAGTATAATATTCCAGCTTTGCTATAATGACTTCTACAGAGTCAAAATCTCATCAATTGCATTTTTGCTTTACTGGTTATCTAGATAAATATGCAGCTGTCTATGAATGACTTGTGAATGCAGGTAATAGTAAGTAAACAGGAGAATATAAACATTAAACATGGTATCTTAGGAGTAATTATTGTACACAGTTTAACTACTAGCACTTCTTTTTTTCCATTTGGTACGTTGGAGAGTATATTACCTGATTCCAATACTCTCTATATATCTGCTTAAAATTTAGGGTCCAATTCAAGAAGATCCTTCAATGTTGTTTAAATACATAAGGGTCTTAATACTTCTAAATAAAATATACATCTGTCATAGTGAAACAAGGAAGTGCTACATGTTATAATGAGACCTATTTCTTCAAAGACTAACCTCTTAAACCTCACAAGCAATGAATGAAATACGCCTTTTAGTAATTCCTTTTGATACTTTCCTGAAGAAGAAGTCATGCAAGAAGTACGCAGATGTAGCTTAGCTCCTATAATCAGTCTAAATATGAGTGGTTGTAAAACCAAGTTTATGTTATGCATGAACATATTTTAGACCTATGCACTGGGAACAGTGAAGTGCTTGACATCTGGAGCTAGACAGTGGTGAATTGTAGCATGCACACATCACTCTCATTTGCATAAATATCTATTTTCAGAATCACCAAGGCTCAAACACCCCCCAGCTTTCCACCAATTTAAAAGCATCATTCATTTGAAATGTTAGGATAAAGCCCAACAGGTAGCTTACCCACCAAAACTCATCTTTGACAGTATTGTGGTTTCTTATTTCCCTGTCTCACCACATTTTAATAAAAAACCCAAACAAACAACCCATACACAAGCAAAACCCACACACAGAAACATACCCTGCTACTACCCTGATGCCTGACCACCTGCATCTCCAAAAGACCCCTATCTCAGGATGGCAAGAATGAAGACAGATGGCCTCTACAGAGGGGAGGAAATAAAACGCAAAACACCAGAGATCCTGCAGAAAACACGAGTAATTCCAAAGGTAGAGATGTCCCCTGCATGAGTCAGCCAGCATTCCAGCCCCGGCATTCCAGCATGGTGCTGTGGGAGCCCTGCAGCCAGAGGCGCTGTTTCGGAAGGAGAGTCTCAGGGGTCTTGAGGGCTGTGGGCATTAAAACCACAGCACCTTTTGAAGGAATCGAGTTATTAATCTCTGTGACCCCAGACAAATTTAAACCCGACTAACTGCAGATTTCTCTGAGGAATCAAGGCATGTGTTTGTAAATTGCTTTGATATTCAGCATGATGGAAGATGTTACATAAATGACAGTTATTAATATAATAGTGGCAAATGGGTCAGGAGGAAGATTTCAGTACTGATTTAGGCTGTTGTTTCTAGCCAACATCAAATATTGGTCAAGTTTGGATACAGATGTCTTGAAAGAATAAATATGATATTCACCTCTTTAAAATTAAAATCCATTTGGAATTACAAATTGTTTCTCTAGTTTGAAGGAAATCTTGGAATAAACTCTTTAAAGAAAAAGTTCAAACCAAAATGGTAATAATTCCTTATATTTTGTACAGTCTAGGATTAAAGATTTGAGTTTGGACTGTAATATTGTCATCTACTGATTATGGCCAAAGAAATCCTCCAGCAACATTCGTAAAGCTAATTTTCCCAAAGCAAAGAGAAAAAGGCATCTGGGAATGCATGGTATCCCCACTGCCCAGGAAGATGTTGTAATGATATCAATTAAACTAACATTTTTCTGAAAGAAAAAAAATAAATAAAAGCAACCTGAAACGTGCACCACAAAGTTTCCCATTGCAACCCAACTAGAGATCTTGTGTCCCTACAGAGCACTCCACTGGCATGGAGGGAGGTGAAGAAGGGTAAGTTCAATATCCAAATTCACCAAAGATCCTATCCCTGGTGTTATTAGCTTCATTAGGACTGTTGCCTGGCCAAGTTCAACAACCATATGTAAACAAAAATACGTGAACATATCCAGCCACAGATGTCAACTTCCCTGCAGTTCCAAGCACCCAGCAATCATTTACAGATCATGGACAGGCAGCACTTTCCCACCCTGCTCCAAAATAGATTGTAACCATCAAGCAATGGCACCACTTCACAAAAAGAAATGAAGTGGATTTGCTCCCAGATTTGAAGTCAAAGAAGATACCAAAAGTAAAGAGCACGTAATTACCCAAATGGCAATTGGCCAAAGCAGAAACTGCCTGAGCCAGTGCCCCCCAGTCCAGAGGTGGAGGCCTTGACAGCTGGGGTCACAAGCCTGACCAAAATTAAATCAGAGAAGTTGGGCTCACAAACCAAAATGTGACGCCTGGGCCTGTCAACAAGGGAAAACTCTGGAAGCTGTTCTAGAGTAAAGGTCTGGCTCTTGGTGGATAGAGGGAGTTTTACATAGTTTGTGAGAAATAAGGCAGTAACTGGTTATACACATAGAAAGAGTACACCTTTATTCAACACTTCTCATGGAATGGTTATCCAGAAATACCAGCAGTCTGGTTACAACAGACATTTTTGGTGGAAAATGGGGTAAGGAAGGAGATGTCAAAAGTCAAATACTGCTCATCAAATTATAAACATTAACTCCCAGAAGATTATAGTATTTTCAATGTAAAAACGAACTCCCAAGAGATTATGTTACTGTTAATGGTATTAATCCCTTCAAGAGGTTCCCTACAAGGTAAAAAAGAAGAAAAAACCACAAAAATCTCACATATCTATGCTCAAATCTGACGTGGTTCAGAGGGACATTTGAGAAGAACCTGCACTTAGCATCCTTCCTGTCACAGGAACATGGTGAGGGGCGTTTTCTGCTCATTGTATTTCTACCAAACGATGCAAGAAAGAAAGAGGCATTTCAGAGAGATTGTTCAGGCCAGCCTCAGCAATTTTCTAGGTCAATCCAAAACCCCATGCCCCCAAAAGTCATCTAAGATACTAAAGAGCAGTTCCAAAATTTTGTGACTATACTTCATCCTCAATGCTGTATATCAGGACATATGGAAGGGCAAGGGATCTAGATTTACAGAACATTTAGTAAGGCTTCAGAAACTTTTTGGTGTAACCAGGTCTAAGACAGAGGGAGCCCGGTCAATGTATGGGTTTTGGTGGAAACTATGCAAAATGTGGTGGTGGTTTCAGCTGAGTTTCGCTCTGAGGTTTGGGTTTTATTCAAAGCCTGAACTCAAAGGGAAACTAAAGGGACATGAAACCATGAAACATGAAACTGAAATAAGGTTTGCATGAACACTGAAAAGAAGATTTCATGAAGTGGGGAAAAGGGCAAAAGCCCCAACCAATAAACAGGCCTGGGGCTTCAAATTCACCATACATATAGTGCTAATTCCAATCTTCACTATTGCTATCTCTGAGAAGTCATTCCTCATACTTCACACCCAACTGAGAAATTCAAGGTCAAGAGAAATTACTTTCATTCATGAAAGTTTCCAGATTTTTATTTGGGAGGACATGGCTCCCTATCATCCATTTTTAGTCAAGAGTTAAGATTAAAATAATAGCATTTTATTTATTTAGGTTTAAACTCATAAACATTTATACCTCCACATCCATCTTTCTTTTGAGATATACCCGGTATCATCATCCTTGACTCCACGTGAAAACAATGCATCATGAATCTATAATAACCTCTTCACTTGGTTTGCAACGTGGATTTTTGTCTGGTTAAATGTCTCAATTACTCCCACTTATAGGTTATCCACATATGGACTGAGAGCTGAACCCATTTGAGAATTAGCTTTTAACAGCTGACCTGGTGCCTCAGCAAGTGTTTTGCACAGTCTCCTGGGAAAAAGCACATTCATGAGCAAGCCTGGAATCACAAACCTTACCCCAGGAAAGGCAAAGCACGTTAGTACTTATCACACAGAGAATTCAACTACCCTACTGCTACAATGCTGCTCAGTGGCCAAGTGACAGAACAGCATTAAATATTATTTGCAGAGAGAGCCATCTGCCTGCCATCACACAGGAGGGTGAAATCGCCTACCAGCAAGTGAGAATGGAAAGAGATGTCAGAGTTTCATATGAGAAATATAAAGGGAGAGGAAAGATGAAAGCCAGCAAAACCAGCAAAAAGTAAAACAAAAATTAATTATTTAAAGCTTAGCATCTGAGCTTGCTATTGGATCTATTAACATCATATCCCAAATAATTATAGGGTTTCCCACTACCCTCACACTAACTGCTACTGCATTTTTATAAATTGCTATGTTACATAAAACACTGTGTATTTTTAATGTCCCTGTAGTATCTGAGCAATTATATGCATTATAGTTCTGTATTTTCACATGACTGAGGAATGATGGCTTCAGTTCACCACCTCTGTGCTGATGACTTCCCATCTCACTCCCAACCAATCTTGTTCTACCTAAACACGTATTTCAGCCAGTTTTGCTTCAACTTACAGTTGTTAAAATCTTCTTCTCTGTCTGCTACTCAAGACTCAACAGCAGTGACTTCAGACATGCAGATGGGACAGAACTTTTTCCTTTTTTATATTTGCCTTTAAAAAGACTATGAAATATCTAATGGGTATCTACAGTTAAAGTGAAAAGCATTAGAAAAGATCAGAATGCTTCTAGGCTCGGTATGTAAACTACTCAATAAGTGATTTTTAAAAAGATCATCATTATGGGTTTTAACAGTTAAAAACAATCAACCACCACTCCTTCCATCTGGCTGCTAAAACTATGTACCAACAAGTTCAGCTCATTAGAGACCATGACCACATTTACACCTCCTACCTAGCAATGGCTATCAAAGAGTCTATAACAGCTTTAAGAGACCAACAGTAAAATAAACCCAGAGAAACAGCAATAAATTTAAGTACCTACACAGATCCGGCTGCCATCCACACTCCCCTCCATACCCTCAGTACACACCCATGAAAAGAGCCCACCTGCGCCAGAGCCAGATTTTAAGTGCTCCCTTCAGCTCAGTTGTCGGCCTTTAGCTAAATCAGTAATTAGTAACTGCAGCCCTTGCTGCTCTGATTTTCCCCAGACTTGCAGAGAAGGGTGGTGTTTTGGCAAAGGACCCCTTGGAAGAGGTGGAGTTAAAAGAGGCAAAGGTAGAGCCAGCTGTTGAGGCATGTAAAGCTGGAGGAACCTGGAAATCAAAATGGGTGGGTTTCATTTCTCCTATTGCTCTGATCTGCCCCCAGCATGGAAAATCATGGCCCTTGTCACTCAATAAAGAGGAAATGCAACCTTGGTGTAGCAGTTCTTATTTCATCGATTAATTAATGCCCCTGTGGGATCCCCATCATTCTGTCAGGTGTGCTGATGCTCCAAGGATGTATCATGCAGGCCATGGCAGAGACAGGAGATGTTCTTGCCTAGCCAGTAACCCCATAGGTTTTCCACACTGTGGGGTATAGCAGCATTACTAACCAAAACAGGGCAGGTAGCTGCTCAAATTTCAGTTCCTGCCTAAGGAATGCTTCTGTTGTTCCCTCGTCAATTCTACCATGCACAGCTTGCTAAGGAGTTCACTCTGTTCTCAACCTGGAACTGTGAGAGAAGAACAGACTCAATAAAGGCTCAGAGGTTTTGTTCAAATGGGTGTAGAGAGAGAATTCAAGCTTCACACATCCTATCTAAACGGTCCAAAAAGAGAGAAAGAAATGTAAAACTCTGGACTTGCACACAATTTTTCCAGCTCTCCCGTCTGTTACACAGACTAGACATTTTGCAGATTTCTTGGAGAACTTCCTGGCAACCACAAGCAATCACCAGGGCAGGATGCATATGTGTTAAACTGAAATCTTAAACAAAATCATCTTTTTGAGCTTCAAACTTTTTTTTTTTTTTAAAAAACTGTTAGTTTGGGAAAATGGCTTAGTATTATGTTATTTCGCTGCAACTAGTTCAGCCATTCCCCCCCACCACAGAAACAAGAGGGCTGCAAAGGTTTAGGGGTCACCAATGGTGTTTTACATGGCCCTTCTAGGAAGAAATTGCACAGGTCTTTTTTTACAGACATCTTATTTCTCTTATGGTGATTTTTCTTTGACTCTACGCTGTTGTGGTTCAGATCCAATTGAAGATTACAACTTGTTTTTTCAGGCACACCCACATAAACAGACTCTTCCTGATTATTAAATCAAACGACCTGGGGTCCATAAGGTCAACGGCTCAGTTTGTTCCAGAGCTGTTAATCAAGCAAGAATTAATACACTGAGTATAGGAGAAATTGTCAGTTAAGAGTCAATAAAAGGACTTCATCTCTGTGATTCCCTAATAGGTTAACAGCTTTCTCCTGGAGGGATGGTAGGTACCATGAAACATGTTGAGTGTGACCCCACATCACTGGTAATGTGTAGTTTGTTGGTTTTATGCTCAAGGACATCACACAAGTTCACAGCTTTCACCAAGCTTTCTCCTTAACAAACAATACAGCACCATCCGCTTCCAGGGTGTGATGGGGGCATGAGGAATGGATTGGGAGTAACTTGTGTATAATATAAATGCCCTCTCCTGTCACAGGCAGCATCTCACAATTGCTGCCACAAGAAATACAAAATAATTCACAGTGTTGAAAAATCCAGGGCATTATCAAAGTACACTTTGCAAAATTACTCAGCATCATTAATAAACTTGTTATTAATTCATGAAACAAATCACCTTAAAAGCCCTGATGAATTTATGGGTTTTAACCAATAAATGTGTTCTTAGTATGCTGTTATTCACCCCAGTATATAAGCAGGTAAACAGTGAGAGAATATCCTTTCCTTTAACTACCATAGGGTTGGTGAATTTGATATACTTAGATCCCACTTGCACTAAAGAAAATGAGGAGACATTAAGCTGCTTGCAGAAAGCAACACAGAGAAAGCTGCTGCCTGTGATGGGATAAGACCTCAAGTGATAATTTTGTGTCCACTCTGGCTCTTTATAGTTCTCCACTTGTCTTAGGAGTTGTGCATTTAAAAAAAAAAAAAAAAATAAAGAACAAAAAAAAAAAAAAAAAGCCCACCAAAAAAAACAAACAAAAAAACCCACCCAAAAAAATCAAAGAAAAACTATCTGAAAGTGTTAAAACCAAGTGTAATTAGAACCAGCCTTCAATACAGAGTGGGAGAGCAGTGAACCAAAAAGGGAGAGAGTCACCCTGTAGTCACTAGAAAAAAGACCAAAGGAGGAGCACCTTTTCTCCCACAAACAAAATTTCTACAAATACATGCGTTACAAAGGACTCACACTGAAATGAGGAAATTCCCATTGGCAGCCCAGTCTTAAATAATACCTCTAAAAATCAAGGACAGAGGAAAATGCCAGCAGGCCTCTGGTGGATCCAATGAAAACTACCAAGGTCTCGAACAAAAAAATACAAATGCTGAGCACTCCTCAATTCCTCTTCAAGGCCAGTAACTGGCCAGTAAGTAAACTTGAATAACTAATGGAAATCAGGAAATCGGTAACAAGCTGCTCAATAATTCTTTGCTAAAAGGAAAGAAGAAATAAAATAATTTATGTATATTCTCTGTGATCCCGCTGTAAAAATCTCAGGCAAAATACACAAATCATTATTTTATTTAAAAGAAAGAGGGAACAAAAAGGTAATAATCATAGTTATTTGATCTAATTATTCCTAAAGGAATCCATAAGAGACTAGAAAATGTTTAAAAACCACCAGTCCTGATCTGCTACCTGGGGAGAATAAAAAACATTCTAGAAGGAAACACAGGTGAAAAAAATAATGAAATTAGCATCTTCAAATTGTTTAAAAAAGGATCTTCAGCCTAAAGAGAATCGACAGCATAGCTTTAAGGACAGATAAATGGCTGCCTCAAGGATCTGTCTTACCTCCTCTTTTTTTTTAAGTAATACCTTAATTTGCATAGTAATAACCCAATTATTGTAAGATTAAGTGACAGAAATCTCATTATTACCGTTCCTACAAAACAGTCGATATTCCATTCAGTACCTTTTAATGTTACACACCTTAAAACATAATTATTCCAATATATGCTCATTCATCTTTAATGCAATTTCTTTAATAATAATAAAAAAGACTCTTCTGTAATTGTTAGGGTTTTTTGGTTGAATATATTATTGTTAAAACATGATTTTCCTCCTTCAGGCTGCTATAGAAACAAGCAAAGCCAACCAACTGCTTAGGGGCATGCTCCCTCCCCTCTTCCCAAGAGGGAGTCCACCAAGAGGCCTAAAGCACATATGTTAAAATATGTTGCAACAACTCTCTCTCTCTCCATCTCCCCACTCCCTGCTTCTTCCCACGCTGAGAGCTGGTCATAAGACAAGCTTGCAAACAAAATCAAATATATAGCAGCACCAGGCTTCTGAGAATTATTTGTGTTCAGGGATTGCTGCTACGGGGAGAGGGGGAAGGGCTGTGGGTCTAGAGCTGTGGGAGGAGGAATCAGAGGCACGAGGCTCACCTGCTACAGGCATTCCCAGTTCCAATTACAGAGATAATAAATGGGATAAGTGGTCAGTTACCAGATTAACAACAGAAAGGAAATGGGGGAAGGAGATAGGGCTGGCTCCATCAGAAGGATACAGCCCCACATATGTTCTGCTTCAAAAAAATGTCATGAGCAGTTAGAAGAGGAGAAATAGCAGCCATCACCTCACCAGTCACATCTAACTCAAGGTAAGGCTGGGGAGCCTTTCACAGGCAAATCTTCCCCACCACTTCTTCAAATCCTAGACAGGCTGGAAACAACTGAGGGTTGGTAGCACTGAGTGTCTGTCAGGAGCCTGTACAAATTCAGTCAATGCTCCAAGTCCAGTGCTTAGTGGCCAGTGCCTTCCACAGTCACTTACAGAGGTTGGGAAGAAAAGGATTGTAAACAGCCACTTTTTTATAGACAGTCCCCCTCCCAATATACCCAGAGCAGCTCTCCAGGAAAAGTTGGTGAAATTATTCGTAAAAACACAAAAATTCAGCTCCCTTGGCGCTCACTCGATCGCTTATCCCACCATCACTAAAATCAGTAAATACAAGATGCAATTACACAGGAGTTATTTACTGTTTAATTTTTGTGAAAGCCTTCTGTCAAAATGGCATGAAGGAGAAGTAATTTGGCTAAGTTCCGATTCCCAAAGTCCTTTACAATCACGGAGACACTGCAGGTCCGATTAAAAAGGGAAAGTGTGTATTGCTGGAAACCATCCCCGGGTGGAAGCATTCCAGGGTTTTTCAGTGTTGGGAACACAGCTTGCTGATCTTGGAGGTGAGGCAACCCACCTCCCACCTCCAATCCCTGTGGGACTTCTCATGATTGAGAACCACAGGGCTGCCTCTTGACACTGCCCTGGATTTCACAGAAGGGGAAAACACCACAAGCCAGCGCCAAGCCGGCAGGGAAACGACCATCCCTGGCACTGCCCATAGCCCTCATGGAGAACAAGCTCCAGGGCAGAACAGTTGGACTTTTTCTCTGAAGATTCTGACCACTTCCCTACGGTTCTGGTTATGAAAAGTTTCTAATTATATCATGCTCCGCAGAAAGCAAATTAAAATGACTGTCTTTACTTGAAAATAAAATAAAGCAGTGAATATGCTAATGATTTTTTTCTTCCATTCTTATCTCATTTCATGCCTTTAAACAGAAAACCTTGTGAATCTTACTATGAAAATTATCAACAAAGACTAAACAGCCTTCCATCTTACACCAAAACTTGGAGGGCTGAGTTTATACCATCCTGACCCAATCTGACTGAAATTGAAAACTTTTCCTCTTCCATTAATAGCTTTTCCAATTCAGCAGTTCAAAGCTGCAATCCCTCACAGCCTATGCAAGGATTTGGGATCATTTTATAAATCTGTGTGGCAAATGAACATGAAAGAGAAACTCTCCTTATGGCTGGGAACTATCCTTTGGGGGAAAAAATGTTATTAGCTTTTTAGAGAGCATTTGCAAGGGTAATTTGCACTACAGCATTTCTTTTTATTGGCCTTGCAAGCAAGTGTTGAAATAATTTGTCTTATCATATATATTCACTTTGAATAGGGACCTTATGTGAAATGCTCCTCTTGAAACAAGGAACAATGGGTTCGAAAACCAACACTAAAAATGGTTGAGTGTGGCAATAATTTATTTCATCAAAAATATTCAAAGGGAAAGAAGAAAGCAAGAAGGAAAGGATAAATGAATGAGGGAAGAAAAAGCTTCTGATTTAGTCTGTCATAACTTAAGGCAGCTATGCCAAAGCTCCCAGTTTGGTCCAGCAATTTCACAGGTATTATAACAGGAGAGTAAATCGCTACTCCTGGACATCATTTGTGTTTTATTACTTCTTAAGAGTCCTCAACCAAAACCAGGGCCTCAGCATGTGAGATTCTGCACAAACAGTATAGAAACACCCTTACTGCCCACAGACGACTCCCAGCTGTAAATCAGGATTTCCATGAGCTCTAATGGGCAGCAGCTGAGGATGCAGCATTTGATACAAGGAGTACAGAAATCACTGAAAATCCTTCCCCTCTTTCAGTGTGCTTTGACTCGTGGTAGAAGCAAAGCAGAAGATTGCTCCTGGAAAAGTAAAACTGAAACCTCTGAGTCACCTCACCCTGCTCTGTGGGACAGTTCTTCAATGCAGAACACTCTGAGCAAAGAGAATTGATCTCTTTTATGCTCTAGTACAACAAAATGCAGACTGCAGATCTCCAGTTCTGAAAGAGGCATTTCATTCCAGCCAGGCAAATAACTTCCATTTTAAGGAGGGAAAAAACTATTCATGTCAAGGAAACAATACCACATTTGCAGTGAAGTTACAGGTCATTTGAATTGCAAGTGCTTTCTTCTGCATAAAATCAGTACAAAAAAGACCGATGGAAGTATAGTATATAGAAATAATAAAATCAAAGGTCGCCAGTTACATATGTTTCTAGTGCTGATTCATCCCTACAGCAAGAATTCAATTTGCAGACGACAGCCCCAAAAGGCAGTTTGTTAGTGCAGCTCCCTTCCCCTTCTTCTGGAGCTCAAGGGATTCCCAAGGGGTGGTAAGAGTCTGTTGCTCATAGGCTAAAACAATTTACTTGTTCTGTTGCTGCAACTCTTCTATCTCCTGTTTCAGTGCTGTACTGGGTACAATAACCAAAGTTTAGGTAGCAATACTACTTACTCTGAATTTTTCAATTAAATGCATTTTAACTGAAAAAGAAAAATTATTGGAAACTTGCTAGTCTCAATGGCAAAGTTCTCAAGCCCAGAATAACTGAGTTTAAAAAAAAACCTGAAAAACCCCAAAACCCAAAACATGCCACAGGCCAGGATGGATGTTCACCCAAGCTGAGAGTTCAAACCCCTGCTTCAGATGAGAGACCACAATTCCACATGTCTTGTGGAAGAATGTTAACCCCTGGGCTATGAACTGCTCCAAAGTGGTGTCTTTCTCTCAAGGTTAGATTTGACTGCTGGGAGGATGAGCTTTTTGGGGTTTTTTTTAAGTAAAGATTCCTGAAAGCTTTCTTTTCATTCTGATTCAGAAATAGACAAGAACAGAGGGGATTTTTAGAGGTTATTGGAAAGTACAAGGGGCCAATTCTTTCAACTTTCACAAATAAACACAGCAGCATTTAAATTAGTATAACCCCCTTGATTTAACTATTTTTCAGCTTAGCCCAACAGAAACAGAAATTATTTAGGCTTACATTCATGGAAAACCGAGAAGTGAAGCTGACCAGCAAAAGAGAGCAATTAATTTTTCAAAAATTCTCCTGAGATAAGAAAAAGACAAAATCCCCCCAAAGCCCACACATTCAATTATTTAAAACATTTGTCCATGTAAAGCTATTGACTCAAGTCCCATGTCCTTAGCTGAATTCTCACAGGCTCCTGAGAGATGTCTGTGATAGCTTTTCCTCACCTTCGAGGACATTTCACTGCATTGTCACTGCACACATAGAAAAGGCCAAACTCTGCTTCACTTGCTCATGACAGAATTGCCACTTTACTTGCAGTAGTGAGGAAAGCAGTAGTAAGGAACTTGGCCTCATGTCATCAGCTTGGAAGCAATATATTTTATACATTGACATGCTCATTGATATTAACTTCAGAGACAGAAATTGTCCCTCAAACTGACCCATTTAGGAATATATGAAATAAAGCAAAATACGCACAGCTAAGAGTGTGGGAAAAGACAGTAAAACAAATTAATAAACCCTCAAACCATTGCACACATTTTTTTGTTGATGCTTTGGTAAGTACCATCATAAACTGAAAAAGGAATTTCTGGGAGCTTTGAACAGCTATTTAAGTCCAAGGCTTACTTAAAATTCATGTAAAAAGTCAAACAGAAGCATCAAAGCACATGACTACACTTTTAACCAAGCCTGGGATACACTGTTCTAACTGCATGAACTGTTTCTCCCCACTTATCATGGCCACCATCAGTATTCAGCTGCTCTGCTCTGTGTGTCCAGACGAAGATGCATATGATGATATAGATGTAGCTACCATACATGAGTCCATCTGCTCGCTGCCAGCATAACATACTTGTTAAATATTGCATTAGTATTTAGCTGTGACATAAACAGGCCCCTATTCAGCAAGTTTGTGGTTTTAAACATTTGAGTGAATTCTTGTTGAAGTCCTTAAAGTTAGCCAGGTGTTTAAATACTCTGCTGAATCAGGGCCAAAGTCAAAGTGTTGACATGGTATGATGTAAAGGCTTAATATCAAAGGACTAATGATACCAGCACAAAGCTCATTCAGCTGAATTTCACTGTCATTAAGCTACACACATACATATAATTTCTGGAGACATCTGATCTAATGGAACCCTAAGGTCAAGCAGACTGTTCCCATCTATTTCCATGTGAAAACAAAATTACTACTTTGTGACTACTGAAGTTCTCTCAAAAGTAAAGCTGTTTGAGACAGACTTGTCCACACATACAAGGATTTAAATGTTTATCTAAAAGTCTGAAACAAAAAATTTACCTATGACCCTGACAGATATGTGATAAAAAAGTAGATGAATTAATAAAATCCTACATGACACTTCATTTAAATCTGCAAATGACTTGATAAAAATCTTTCTGTATCTTCCTTCTCAGATGATTCGATTACAAAAAGTAAGACAAAATCCCTCATCATTAAATGTCTCAAAGCAAACTGAAGAGCTGACAGAGAAACCTGAGCTCTGACTATTCTGAATATCCACGGTATTTGTACAATGTGTTGTAATATTAACACTCTTTAACTACTCACATGTGGCTGGAACATTTAGGTTTGAATCACACAAAGAACAAGTTTTGATGCAATATATATATTCTTACTAGTGCATGGCTTACGTTATGATCTGGGGAGTTTGGCATCACACAACGTGTCACTTTCTATAAAATAAAATCTGGGAATTATTGAAGCCATTGTCATTTCATATGACAAAAATATCAATATTAAATGTGCCTTTAAAACATTTATCAGTCACGTGTGTCAAGAAGCAAGAGATGAGGAATATTTCATGTGAGTAAAATGCAGATAAGTTAACTTGACAAGAACATGTATTCACTTAAGAACCGGTTATGTCCCTCTTGGCATGGACATCATACTGTGCAGAGTCTCCAAGAATTTAATTAGAGCTGTAATATAGTAATTAACTACTGTATATTGAAACCTTTTGTAATTTTTTTAAATCTTTTTTTTTTTTTCAATAGTGGGTGAAGAAAGAGAAATTATCATGATGAAAAAAACCAAACCAACAGCACAGGAAAATAGAAGCTACTGTAAATCCACAGGCATTAAAAGGTGTGTGGTGGGCTTTGTCATCTCTGTTCCATCACTGACCTAACCCTGGACCTGAACTACTTATGATACCTTCTCTGAACTACAAAAATTATGCAATAAAGTCTAATTTATTTTTGATAGTTCTCCATAAAAATTTTTACTTCTTTAAAGGAAATACTCCTGCTTCCCAAAATCAATGGGGTAAATTCTTCCAAATGCTAAATAGGTATATTCCACAACTTCTCAACCATAAGTCATAGGTATTGCTGGGTTTATACAGAAAATAAAAATTTTTCCAAACCTGGACCCAAACACAAAAAACCACGGACTTAAAAGCACTGAAAACATTTTCTTTTATAAGGTACCTGTCTCTTAGACCTTTGTTTGGCTACCACAAACACCAATACAGAGTCTTGTGGAGATTCTCTAAATAATCTAGACAAAGTGACACAGTGGGAGTGAGCCTAACCTGAGCCAAACCTGAGATCTCTTTTCTCCTGTTCATGCCAAAAGCATGAGAAAGGGAGAAACTGTTCAACCACACATTGCATATGCTCCATGAATCTGCAAGTTTGCATTGACTCCAGGGGATCTTTATATTCAGCTCTGATCCCCCAAACAACCAGTAAACCCTGGACTTAGTCCTTTCCTCAGAACTCTTCAAAATTCCATGCTTATGAAAACACTATCAGGATTCAATGGATAGTATAATGGATCCAGAGGAAAAACAGAGACACGTATTATTCCAGCTTGATCCTTATTTGGGTGGGTGATCTTAACCACTTCTGTTGTAATTTCTCCACCCACAAAACAGGAATAATAGTAACTTACCTCCTTGATAAAGTATTTTTGGTGAGCAAAAAGCACTACGAAAGTGCTGAATTTCATTACTAAGTGCTATTACAGTCTAAGTGGCATTTGGCAAAAATAAAGAGAATATAAAATCATCCATGCTTGGATTTATTTTTTGAATTGGGGGTATTCCTTTGGACTGTCTTTGCCTTCTTCACCCAGCAGAATGAAGCACCAACACAACACTACAGAGAATGAATGTTAATATGTTCAGATAAATGCACCTTTGAAACATTTGCAGACGTGATGGTGACACACACCGCAGAGGAATGGGTTACCACGTGTCAGCTGAGCTGAGCTGATGATTCTGTGGGGATGTTCTCAGGCTGCTGAAACTGCCTCTGAAAATCTGTGATCACTCAATCACTTTGAAAAAGTAGCTCCTCCATGAAGTTTTCAAAGCCAGAATCCTCACTGACTGTGGAGTCTTAATTCATAACTCGTCTGCTGGGATGGATGTGCTCCAGCCCTTACTTGGAATGCCAAACAACAGACTTGGTGTTGGTTGGTGAAGCAGGGGCAGAGTTAGAAACAAAAAAACCTATCTAGTTTCCCGATGATGATTCCCATTACTCTTTTTGTGTTTCCTTGAGATTGGATTTCCCAGGACAAGAAAAGTAAGTGACTATCAACAGAGGGAAGGACATTCACTGCCACCACACAGGGAATTTGAAGCTTGCTCAAGGAATTCCTCAACCAGCAGGAGCCCCAAGGGGGATGAACAAAACCCCACAGGGACAGACTTCCTGAAGGGTGCTGAAGGAGACATTTTCCGTGTGCAGGGACAGCTGAACTGCCTCTGGGCCCTTGTGGGGTAAAGGCTGTTTGGCCTGGGCCCAAACTGTGTCAGCATTGCCTTGTTCCAACAAGGTGAAGGCACAGGCAGCAGCCCGGGATCATGGAAAGGGGGTCGCCTCTATGACCCATCCTTCCTGAATCCCCACTGCTCATTCCTTCAGTGTCTCAGTGTCCCTCTCTGTCTTCCCCTCCCGCTTCTGCCTCCCCCTAATCCAGCTGTTTTCCACCTTGAAAAAAAAATACAAACAAAAAATCCCACCTCTTATACACAAAACAGGATGTACAGGAAAGTAAAGCATTTCTGATTTCCTTCTCAGGGGATCAGGAGCAGGGCTGCTCCCTTGACTTTACATCAAAAGCTAATCCTCCCACCTCCTCCTCATAGACAGGCAAGTTCTCCAGACTCTTCCTCATTACATAAGGCACATGCATAATCCTTCCCCTCCCACAGAGCATCTCAAGAAACACAATCCTCCGCCTCCCCCTCAATCACACCAAGTCTAATCCCAACACTTCTGACATTCCCAGCTAAATAGCCATCAGTACAGTGGGAACAAATGGAATGAAGCACAGACTCTGCACATGGTTTAAACCACAGCCTCACAACTGATTCTCTCAGTTTTCTACTCAGCCTTCATGTTCTGCTTCATACTTGCAATTTAAAATTATTTTTCTATATAAATTCTGTCTCGTGTTTTACTTTTTCTCTGTAGTTTCTTTTGTGAGGGATGAGAGGGAGACAGGGTGGTTTTTATTAGTGAATAGCAGATTTTGTTTTGTTGGTGGCATTTTATGGCCATGTTTTAGAAACAAGTTCATGGTAAGTTCAGAGGAAAGGAATTTTCAAAGAAAATCTAGCACAAAGCACTGTGGGGAATGATATGGAAAGTTGACAAAATTATGATAAACAATGAAAAAACAATTAAGTGTGGGGAAACGCTGCATCAGTGTTTATCACACTGTTAACTTTTCTTATGGAAAATGCTTTACTGTCTGCAGTTTCTGAAAGAGATCTTAACCCAGGCTACGGGAGCAGAATGCTGCATATATAATGGGTTTGAAACGTATTTTTAATATATATGGAAAAAAAAAGAAAATGGCAAATATGTCTGTATGAGATAAGGCTTTCAGAACAAAATATAATACATGGAAATCCTTTCTTTAAGTGCTTTGTGGTCTTAAGGAGGTAGGAAACTTGAAACAGTTACAGTAAACATAAGTCTAAACAAGGTGTGAAAAATTCAGGCAGAAGCAGAAACAAAACCTGAAGTAAGCAGCTAAAAGAAGTAAGAGAAGTGATGTCTTACATGGTCATGGCTAATCTATTTACAGTTACTTTAAAATCCATTTAAGAACTCAGCTGCAAAAAAATAGAGAATGTCTACGCCCAGCATTTAGCAAAGGTAGTTAGAAAATGAAGAATAAGTGGAGAGACGGGCACTCAGAACTTCTAGCTCTAATTCCAGGCTCCCTGTATCAAATTGGCTAAGCTGTACCACCTCTTAGACCACTTCCTTCCCTGAATAATGGGGTGATAGCATTTTCCTCTCGAGCGTGCTATCAAGATGAATTAACTAAATTATATTAACTAAGGCTCCCTCACTGTCCTCCTGCAAATCTTCTGTCAAGGCTCCTTACTTGCCTCGATGTCTACAAAGGCTATCTTGACTGCTGGGCAGCTGGTGTATTAAGATACCTACCAATTATAACTGTATCTACATTAGAGAACAATTTGGCAGAGCACAAGGTCATTGCAGTTGATACCAGGGCACCTCCATCTATATTATCTGGGCTCAGGTTTACTATTGACTGGATTCAGCCTTGTGTGCTGTACTGAATCTTGTGTGTAGTTCATTTTTGTTTTGAGGAACCAGCCACTAGTTTAGATCATTGTATTTCTCTCAGTGCTCAGAGTATCTGTGGTGTGTTTCAGCACAGGAATTTCTGCTTTGTTTTCCTCCAGAGGAATCTAGTTCAACACACACTAAAACCAATCTTCAAACCAAGCTGACATATGCTAAGTAAAAAAGACCAGGGAGATTTTTTTCAAAACCACAGGATTGATCCCAACTAAAATGCTAAGACCAAAATGCTAGTAACCAATGCTGACTACTATAATTTTTCTTTATATATTCCCTCTATCTCCTTATCCATATCCTGGTTGTTTTCTTCTTTTAGTCTTCAAGATACATGAAGGTTTTACACCATGTAGGGTTTTGGTGGTGAAGCCACTCTATGAAAATTGCTCCTGGCTGCAGCTTACAAGGACTCACGAGCAGCTGCCATGTCACAAGGTGAAGTGCAAATAATTAATGTGCAAAGGCAGAAAGAAACATCTGTTTATAAACTAGTTTCCCCACTGCACTGTGAAGTGGTTTAAGACAGTAAACTTTTGGGATGCAGTCAGATGCTGTGTTGAAGAATTATTTGGCTTATTATCTGTACTATAAAATTAAGTTTCTAAACAATAATGCATTTAAATATTAGTGTTAATAATCTGTCTTCTGCTTTTGCTGGCATGTTTTATCTTCCAACTTACTGTCTTTCTGAAAGGACATTCTACCTATGGATACGAACCCTGTAGCAGGGTTTTTCCCATCTGTTGAAGGAACAGATAACAAATATAACTATTAAGAGTATGGTTAGCTATGCCCTATTTCGTATATGAAACAATTACAAGGAGAGTGACTGTATAAAAGACATTTGCTAATGAGAGTGTTGAGAGTATTTAGTAAGTACAGAAAAAGGACAACTCCTTGATACAGGCCAACCAATATTTTAAGTAGCAAGACTTCCATCTTGTTGTTACTGTGCTTTTAATTGCAAGAGGTGTCGACTTCTATTCTCATGGAGAAATCAGTCAGGAATCTACAATAATGAGGAGTATATTCAAAAAGGTTACTTCAAGCACCAGGAAGCTAATCTTCTTTGGTTATTCATAACTACTAAAGAGATAAAAGCTTATTCACAGAATAATTCAGAGCACCTAAGCTAAACACTGTCTCTGAACCACCTTCCACCCACATCCTTCCCCACTGAGAGAAGAACAGATGAAAGCCAGCCTTAAGTTAGTCTTTTGGAATAACCCCTGTTTGTGAACAGCATTTCCATATACTTCATCTCTTTAATCAGAGGTTTTAAAACACATTGTTTTATTTTGAACTCCAAGTGCTTCCATTTTGTCAGTCAAATCCCACTGAAATATTCTCCAATTTTAACACTTCATTTGGCCTTGCCATTAAAAATGCTTCTTCAATAAAGTAAAGTAGAAGTATTTCAGCTTTGAGAGGTATTAATTTGTATCCATTTGTAGAATAATACTATTTACTTTACCTATTTTCTTGTGGACTCCTGCTACTGATATTCAGCTAAGGTCCTCATATATACTGTTTCAGCTTAAGGTAAATCAGAATTGACCTGAGGTTATTACAACCAGATTTTAGAGATATTTTGCTGTTATTACCTTGTAGTCAGTCCCTGTAGATTGACATTCATATAATAAGTTTATGGTTAAATAGTGTCTTAATACCTTAAAAATGTTCTAATGCCCTAGACAAATATTGTTCTAATACATTATATGTTAAAGGTAGATACAATGAACAGTAAAATCTTGGAGATGCTTGCGGTGGGAGCACTGCGCAAAAGATGAGGGGCTCTGTGTTAACAGGGATCACCCAGAAAACTCAGTGATAAGCAGTCAGCAATACTGTGCCTTTAAGTCTTGGAAATACTATTTTTTAGTTTGTTTTGATTTTTGGATCAAGTTATTTTTGTAAATAAGAATAAATTATCATATCTAAAGTACGTATTAAATTAACCACTATTAGTCTCCTAGGGACCTAAGAAGCCTTAAAAAGCACAAGAATTTTTAAAAGTCTTTTACTTTCATGTTTCTAATCATTCTTGTCTTTCTTGCTCCTAAAATCAAACCAGTTTTGTTCATTGCGTCGTTTCTTGGGAACTCAGAACAAAATATTTGCAGAGACCAAAATCCTTGTATGACCCAGAAACATCACTGCTTTCCAAAAATATAATGACATGCTAACCTATTAATGCAAACCTGATGCTTTACCTACTTTTCACTAAATCACACCAAAATGGTCCATTATGGCAATCTCATTGAACATGTTGCCAAACTACCTTTATTAGAGACATTCACAAGAACAAAACCTTCAATTAATTAAGTATTAACTAATCATCTCACTGTCTAATCAGATTGTTTGCACTACTTAAAATAGTTATTGGATCTGCAAGGCATGCTATTTTCCTATTTATTTTATTTATTTTTATTTTATTTTTATTTATTATTATTATTACATTATATTTTCCATGTAATACAGGGTCCAGTTGACTTCCAAGTCTTCCAAGAGACTCAGTACAATACTGGTTTGGTAAATGTGAGGGTTGAAAAATCTGGCCCTAGGCGTCCATCTCTGTACTTGTCCCACAATGTATCTAAACTTTCCCTCCTTTGAATTAATGTCAGAGCTGAGCTTTTAATGCATGGCCTTGGCTTGATTTATGAATACATTTAAGGAATGTGAGGTCACTCAAGCTAGCAAACCAACTGGCCTCCATGCAAAAGAGTACAACAAAAACTTTAGGAAAAAAGTCTCCCTGGACTTACTTCAAACAGTGTATAAATTAAATATTTTAAATTTTACTTTAAAACATATAAATGAAACTATATTTTAATGTTTGAACATGCAGACCTATTTTAAATGGTAGCCACAGACACACCACAGAAAATGGGATTTTTCCTTCTTTTGCCCTTACACAGCGGTATCCACAGTCACGGCTACTTTATTACCAGTCTGAAAACAAGTATTTGAGGGAAAGACACTCCCTTTAAACTAAAAATTAATAAAACTCTGTCAATTCTGTGATATAACACATCATTGGGAATGGAGGACAAAAAGCCTTGCCAATACAATACACCAAGCTGTTAATGCAGCTGTCTGCAAAGTTTTAGTCAGGTGAATATTGCACAGAGCCTGAAGAGACATCATGTAGGACACCAGCTCCAATACATCATTTACCTGGCAGTTCGTGAAAAATCAGGGCTAATCTATAAAGGCCACAGGGCAGACTAGAAAAAGTTTGTATTTATGGGCTCCTCTGCACTCAGTGAAGAAAAAGAGACATAGTATGAAGACAACATCAGTTTTCTACCTCCTTCAATTTACAAATTTACTTGAAGTATTCCAGTGAAGTGCAGAAACCTTATAGTAAATTTGCTTTAGTGGTTGCAACACCCTCCTAAGACAATAGTCCGAGTCTGCCAGTTTCCTGATAAATCAGCCATACATGGTCAGCCACTCTGGAGCTATACATTGCCATTCAGGGAGACAGTGGAGGAGGTCTAGAGAACGCTGCTTCTCCAGGGACAAAGCACTGCAAAGAACATACATATTTACACAGACCTAGTGTTGTCAAATATTGTGATTTTGCCATGAGATTCATAGCAGGCATTTCTCTTACATTTCTGCTCTGCTTATTGGAGAATATCAGCTCCAATTTTACCAAGAAATGGAGCTACAAGCTGTGATGCTTAAAAAAACCCACCCTTGAAAGTGTGAACCCTGACAACTCCAATGCAAGAAAAATATAGAAGGGGATTGGGTTTTTTTTTTTATCTTACGATTTCTAAATGATTTTGTGGCCTGCTTCAACTGGTAATATTCACACAGATGGGTTAAATGTCATTTTGCACTCTGAATTAACTTCCCTAAAATCTGTTCTCCAAGGCTTGTCACTTACCTGAGTAATCCTCCTGGTTTTAAATGGGCCTCCATAAGTGACCAGACTAGTTTACTTCTGCACGCTGATGAGCGTTACGTAGGAGGTGCCGATACTCCCACATCCCTTTAAAAAGAAGATTAGGCACTAAGATAAGTGAAAACTTCTGTTCAAATTGGCTCAAATCCTTCTCCTATTTAAATTGGTGGCAGAACTCCCACTTACTTCAAAGGTCCAGGACAGGCACACTGTATTAATTAGGACAGTGCAAAAACTCTCACTGCAAAACTGAAGCATGTGACACTCACCTGCTTTAAAACAAAACAAAACAAAAAAACCCAGCCTTGGATTTGCATCTCTGAGAACACTGAGCACTAAGACTTTGGTACAGAAGTCCCAGGCATTTTGGATTTTGAACTAAAACTATGTAAGGACGAGAATACATTTATTCATTATTCATTTGTTATAAGCTTGAAAGGAAGGCCTTTTTAAAGCAGGTCTGAATTTGTTGGAATTCATGTAAATGAGAATAAAACTTGACCAATCGGTAGGTCATACTTGCCACAGCTCTACTTACACTGAAGAGGGCTGCAGCTTTTTAATTTTAAAGGAACTTTAGCCTTTGCACCACTCTCTGCAAAAGGAAAGAGCCCCCTTAGCAGGATGTGAGCTGTACTTCCAGTGCTGCCACATCAGGCTCCTCTGATAGCGAATCCCCAGTGCGGGACAAGTACAATTCATTTAATTTATCCTCCTGGCTCATTCCTGCTCCTAGAAGATGGAGACATCAGGCTGGTCCATCTGAAAATATCCTCTCTGCCACATCAATTAAACCTGAGAACTGCACTTCGCAGGGCAGCAGCAATGCTTGCTCAGTCCTGACAGTGCAGGGGCTGAGCCCGAACTGCTGCTCCCCGGACCAAGTGGTGACATATCCAATTCAGCCTTTTTTTGAAGAGATCGGGGAGCATGCAGGCTAATGTCAGGCTGAATATTTTTAATATTTATAATGAATAAAATTATATGCTTGGAATGCAACATTCAGCATAACAGCATTAAAAGCTAAATTTTTATTTGGATTATATTCATGGTAATAATAAGGAATGTAGGGGTTTTTTTGTGACATAGGTTAAAGAGTCTGTAACCTCTAATTTGACAGGAACTCTATTATCACTCTCTGGAAAATTAGACAAGATAGAATATTAAGACATCCAAAAACTGACACAAATAGAAAACTAGGTCTCTCACTTGCTCCTCTTTCTTTAAACAAGGAAGATGATTATATGCTGTTTGACATTCCATTTTCAGGGCAACTAAAGAGATGCCGGGAGTCACACTTCATTTATTCTTCCAAATGCCACCACTGAAAAAAAAATGTGTTGGTATTTGAAGGCACCATACTCCCACAAACAGCGGCCAGAATTAACCTTGTCTTCCTGATGGATTCATTTGTGAAGTCCCTCAGTTTAGTTTCTCAAGATGAAATTAAAAATACCCTCATGGCTTAGTGTAAGCACTTAAAGCACACACACTACATGGTGGGCCAAAACTCCCCAGGGTGTAGCCTCGCTGAACTCATTGTATTAGACAAGTCAAGGGGAAATATGTTCTTGTAGAGATTTCCAGCCTCGAGATATTTGGATTTGCTTAAGGTTAGCGTCTGAACTTTTACATAACTATTCTGACTGAACCTCAAAAAATTTTGAGGTTCACAACCAGCTCTGAAACTAAGAGCAAAAAAAAATTACTTTTCCAACTCTTTCATGATTCCCAGTATGTTTTGCTTTACAGTGTGAATAAAACAATGTTATTTTATATCTTGTCATCCCAGTGAACAAAGGCATAATGTTATGCACATTTCTGTAAACAAACAAACAAACAAACAACCCCCCCCATGTTTTTGTTGGAATTTTATCAATCCAAAATAGGCAAAAATAAAACTCAATTTTTGAAAATCTACTCAAAGCTGACAAAAAAATTAGAATCATTAGTGAGTTTTTAGTCTGTTCTTACTCAGGCAAAAGTCCCATTGAAATCAAGCCAACATTACTTCAAAATCTGAATACTGTTTCATTCAGCTTTTCAGCACCAAGATGAAGCTTTAGTTACAACCATCTGTCATGGGTATAATCTCATAGCACTGATACCCATTTCTCTTAAATATAACCTTTCTTCATAATCTCTTTATCTACCTCTGGGGTATATACAAAGCTCAAAAAATACAAATGAAAAATCACTATTTTCACTCTTATTGCACATGAACAATAATAGTACCTTGCACTGTAATAAAAATGCATCCCAGATAACTTATCTAGGCTGAAACACACACTACAATACAGTATCTTGAAGACAGAGATTAAGACTTGTTTTGGCACATCTTGAAAGAACGTATGAACCAGAGGGATGGTGGAGAAGAAGACAATGTTATATTTTTAGATTTCAACACACTGTGAGGTTTCTCAAATGGCAGTTCCTCCATTACCATTAAAAATCCACTATATATGTATTATTGACTATTAATAAGATGAAGCTTACTTTCAATGGGAAAAATCACAGAGACATGGGAAAACATTGTTAGAATTGTATCTAATAATAAAGCGTAATCATCCTTGAGAGCTTGCATTCCTCAATATCCAAATATTTCACACTGGTCTTGCTAATGTGTGACATAAAGCTCAGAACTCCGACAGGACAAAATAGAGAAATAGGGGTTGATGGTGACTGAAATGAGGAAACAGCACAGGCACTGAACTGCATGTCAGCCCAGTTCAGGCTGCATTTCTAACTTGGCTGCTGAGACATTTATTTCCCTCAGATCAAGTCATGCCAAACCCAACTATCCAAATGCCTGTGCAGTTCAAGGTGTGGACAGAGACATTTATTTGCCCTCTGACCTGTCTGGCTGGAATCCATCCTGGTCCATACAGCCATATTTGCAGGATGCTCTGTCCACCTGCAGTGCTGGGACACACTAATTTAGTTAGTTACTTCCAGACTAGTCTGAGCATGCCCTTCCCTGCAGACATGCCCCTCACTGAAAAATAACAGGTCAAGGTCAAAAGAGAAATTTCAAGTAGTGTTATATTAAGTGCTATATTGATTGGTTGTTTTTATTTTCACACATAAAATCCTAAATAATGTATTATCTTTCAATGAACCAAAATCTGAAAGTCATCACCAACCACCCAGAACAGAAAGCAGGAAAAAGTTGTTCAGGGGAAAGAAGACTCCTGATTTTTGACACGTCTAAAATTTTTGACTCAGAACAGATTTTTTACATCAGTCATGATTTTTGAAGACATGGAATGACTATACAGTTAAATAATTTTTGGAACTTGAAGGCCTGGTTTTCATCTTCAGTGACAACACAATACTAAGAGGTTGGTTTGGGGTTTTTTGCAAGGAACATCATTTAAAAACAGATACTTCCAACTCCTCAAGATAAGCAGTTGCAAAAACACAGTGCTTCAATTTAAAAAGTCCATTTCAGACTTTATACGCTTCCTGAGGATTCTGGGAAGTGTGGTCTCCTAGCTCAGTTTTCTCCTAAAATGCAATAAATTTAAGACAAACCGTCCAGGTATTTTTGTTTGCAAAAACGAGGTAAATATTGCCCCCTGAAATTATCTTCACAACTGAAGGGAAGAAAACCAAGTGAGCCTATTCCTCTAGTGTAAACAGATTATCCCTTGTTGAAAGTGATGAAGTTGTCTCTCCCTGTTGCACAAATATATAAAACAATATATCTTATCTGTTTGCCAGGATACTGGGTAATATCTCCAGGGCTGGCTATCAGCTGGTTTAATTGTAAGACAGTTTTACATTAGGCATAGGGAGAGGGGGAATTTGGTAATCACCGAGAAGAGGGCAGGAGGAGAAAATAGGTCAGATAGCTTACAAACGTGCCAGAAACAGAGACTAATAGTTCTACTTCTTATTCTATAATAAAATTAATGTTGCCCCAGCAGCATGCTATTTGGTACATCCATCTAATCTATTAAACAAACAAGAAGACAAAGGATTAGCTGAAGATAGTACTCCTGTGTATTTGTGAACTAGTTTCTTGTAATTAACAAAATTGATGATAAATATAATTTCGTTTTTACTTTCTCTTCATTTTCACATACAAACATGCAATATTATATATCAACTAAAATAAAATCTGCTAAACTGATTATGAAACTACAAATCTATGATTTATTGATATGTTTAGTAACAGCATTTTCCCTTTTGCTGGTTCCTTCACGTACTAAGAAGAAAGGACAAAAGAGGACGAGATATGCACAATTTCACCCACCAGAATTTCACATTAAACCCCACAATGTGCACACAGCAAAGCAAACAGTGCAAAAAAACATGAAAGGGGAGAAAACGCTGGACAACTCTGAACAAATGCAATCTCAAGTACAAAGACTTGAGATCTTTTTAAGATCTTTGCAAGCAGAGAGGAAAATAAGTGCTTCAAAATGGGGGCTAAGTGAAGAGGGTTCTTTATAAACACTGACTAGAAACCTTCAGACATTAAAGACTCACATTATAGACTAACGCTATAAACTTCCCCAAACCTCATCTCTCTAAATGCCTGAATTAATTTTTCTCTTGTCACTGGGAATTAAGTTTACTTGGTCAATCAAAACTGTCTGATTCTCTGCAAGAATTTTCAGCCTTTAGTACAGTTTGTAAGCAGCTCTGCAGAACAGGCCCTTTGAAACTATAAAAGAAGACAGAGGTAAATTGCACTACTGCAGCAGGGAGAGTCCTGCAGAGAGGAAACCCAACAAAAGATGCATTATGCTATTAACAATAAGAAAACAGCTCTATGATTTCCTCTTATTTCTAATATTTATATTGGTTTGGTGCCCCAAAAAACCCAGTAAGTCCTCCTGCACCTCAAAATCTGAATGGAGTTTATAGATAAAATTAGAAGACTACAGGTGAAATATTTTTTTTCTCTAAAAATACTATTGCTGGCATTTAAAAAATTCTCTTTTCCCCTGCTTTGCCTCACAGGCACAGTGGACAAGTGTGTTCAGTTTAAGATTCCCAAATTTATCATATTTGCTGCAATGACAGCATACTCACATGATGACAGTAGCCAAGATATCAGTGCTGATTCATATCTGCATGAAACTCAGTCTTCAGTTCATAAAATTCTTCTTATCTTTTTGCTAAGTTTGAGGTCTGCTGGAATCTAAAAGCTCAAAGTGAAAAACAGCCTGTGTCTATTCTGGGGCTGAGCTGGAAGAAAAAACGGAGTTCCACAGCTTTCCCCCAAAACAGTAACACATTCAGTTTTATTTATAACTGTCACCTATTTTGGAAATTTTTGTGAACCTGGCCTGACATTCAAATTGGTAATTCAGCTTAAAACTAGGGGAGGCTCCTCTCCTTTTATGCCTCCATACAATTGCTTTGAGAAGGTTATTAAACAGCAAAGATATTAATAGCATACAATGACATGACCTATGAACGTCACAACATAATTATTACATTCTAAAAACCAGAGGTAAACAGACAAAATCTACTATGAACTGCTCCTGTTAAGCAGCAAACAGAAGAAGGAAAAGACAGTGTCTATATGCTGGAGATTATAAAAGGTTCCAAAAACTGCAGTGTGACTTTGGCATGGGTGACACAGAGTTGCAAATATTTTCTAGGAGGTCCCATCAGACCTTGGAGCTAACAATCCTCTTTCAAATCTGTCTCCTTCTTCCTTTTAATCTTCCTTTTCTGTTGTTTTTGCTTGAAAGAAAACAACAAGGCATGATGCTGTGGGAGAGATGCCAATACTCAGCTCCTGCTGAGAAGTGGAAAAAAATAAAAGATGTGTCGGAACTGGAGCTGCTGAATCCTGCTCACTTTGTGCAAAGGAATTAAACAGCATCTCCCTTCACTGCCTAAATAGGGCAAATTTGGTTTACCTGGGTGAGAGATTGTCTTTCACTGAGGGTTTGAAGTAAAATGACGTGCGTTTGAGGTAGAAAAGGATGTGTCAATTCAACTCCGTAGCTGCCATAAGCAGCATCCAATAAGATGGGAATTGCTCTGTTCTAGGTGGGGTGTCCCTCCACACCTGCCTCAACAAGGAGATGCAGCAGCTCCTCCATGGTGGAACATCTCGAGCGCTCAGATCATGAGTCACAGACACGCTTTTGATGACAGCAGGAGCAATTGGGTATGGACAAAAACAAAACCAAAATAAAACAAACAAAAAAATCCATTTTGTCTCATTTTCGAGCAAAGACTTGGGATACTGTATAAACTGGAATTTTCAGAATTCAGCTTTTAACTTTCTCCACCTGCTTTAGGTTTTTTATACAGCATTTTTAACTGGGAGGATGACACAGGACACCGGAGACATCTGAACAAAGCTATTTGCTGTTCTACTGTCTCCATCACAGGGTGTGGCTGGGAGTTCAGAAAACTGGAATTTCTACCACATGGCACAACTGCCATGAAGAACAAGCACCATATTCAGTATCTAGCCTTAAACACTATTTTTCTAAAAAAGAACCTCTTCATAAATTACAAAAAACCCTAGCAATACCAGCATCAATCATGTACTCTGAAGGCCACAAATTGTTTTTACATAGGAAACCAAACACCATGTTCCATATAAAAAAACCTAGAGTGCACAGAGAAGTCAAGTATTTTCTCCTAATCCGATGTTTTTTCCATGGTCCCACAGTTTCTTCATCTCCAAACACTGACTCAGAGTGTAAGTAATTCTGAATTTGGGAGTTTTTGAAACATTACTGCAGAACTCACCTTCTGTGGAAGTCCACAGCATCTGCATTTAAATTCTGTGAATATTAACACTGTCCTGTTCCAAAGGAGAACTGATCACCTTGCTCTAAAATTGGGTCCTTTCCAAGCAGTGAGAAGCAGAAAAAGTGATTGCGATGCCTAGTCAGAAACACACACACACACACACACAGGCACACACAACTCAGAGCTAATATTTTGTTTTACAAATCCAGACTAAGACAATAGAGTTACATCCAAAGCCATGAGCAGCATCCTGAGTTTTGGGGCATCTCCATGGGCCACTGTCCAGGCTCAAGCAATGCCAAACTCTTCCTCCCCCTCCACAGGAATGGTGACAATTTGCATGGATAAGCAAAAGTATTCAGCAGCTGCTGGATTTCACATCCAACTTTTCCACTTCCCCTCCCCAGTCCCAAGGCAAGGCCACAGCAGAAAAGCAAGCAAGTCAGACAGCACCATCCCACAGGCCACCAGCTGGACCGCTCGGAGTTATTCTTTAAGAGAGTTTTTTCATCTTACTATTTATGTAGGAAGTTACATCCTTCTCTCTCTCCTTTCCTTCTTTCTCCCACCAGTTATTCATTTAACTTTTTGGAAGCAAGCAGAAAGGGGAGCCAGTGCTTGCAGGAAAGCACCTACCAGGGAGACTTTGTCCTTCCTCTGACAGTCATCCCAGCAGCAGTGTAAAACTCAGATAACAGAGCCACAGCTCACAGCCAGGCTCTTTCAACTGGATTGCCAGTGAGCTCTGAGCTTCAAGGCTGACAGCTGAAGTCAAACCCTGCCCGTGTGACACACAGGGACACAGGAGAAAGGATTTTACCTCTGAAGACCTTTCCCCAATTCAAGCCCTCTCTGCTGTGAGCCACACGGTGGGAGCAAAGATGTGTATCCCCATGGATTTGCACCCTTCCGCGCCTGGCCCTGACCATCCAGGATGGGATGATGTCTCTGTGAGAGGGTGGCCCTGATACCAGATGCTTCATGTCATGGAGACAGGAGCAGAAATCAGAAAAAAAGTTAAATACATTCCCCGTTTCTCATACATATGTGAGTTATTTCTCCACAGCAGCCAATACACAGGCTCCAGAACTTCAGTTTTCTTCACACTAGTTCAGCCCTCCTTTCCAAAAAGAAAGAGGCTTAATTTGAAGCTCAGTTCAGTCAGGAAAGAAAAACAGTCCTTCAGCTGCAAAGATTTTCAAGCCATATGTAGTACTCTAGGGTTTCAATTTTTCCTTGCATCATTTACCCTGTGCCTGGTCAAACATTTTTTTCTCCCCTGACTTTTCCAGGCCTCTTCCTCACCAGCCCACCAGTTTGTGCTCACATGCCTGTTTTAATGAGCCTTCCTTATATTCCTCCCTTCAGACCAAGCTGTTTCAATATTTCTGGTTTATTAATTTCTTTTTAAATTCTGAGCAACTAAACAAACTTAAAAAGCAATTATTTTCAGGACTAGTAAGAAGAAACAAAGTTTCTCAATGTTTTCAAAATGAGCATCTGATCTATTTAACAAAAACCCAAAACAACGCGTAACTCTAAGACTCTTACCTTTTGACCAAGCTATGCAGGAGAAATCTTAACTTCAAGTTATCATGCAATATGCAAATTTCAAGATGATATTTTAGCTGATGTTTAGTTGAAGCATGTGGCAGAAAACCTGGCTCACAGCAAAAAGCCAGCTTGCCAGTAAGGCTTGTGTGCCTGCTAATACAGAGATGTAGACAAAAGAGGTATCCGAGGCTCTGCAAAACCTAAATGAACAGACCTAATTTATCTAAGTCCTTGACAGCCCACACAGTACAAAGCAGAGGTCTTAGGGCAGCAAGAAGGGGAAGTCTTTACAAATACAGCACAATTTTTGCATCTTTGTATTCTGCAGATGGGCCGTATCGCTTACAAAGGTTGAATGCTTTTGACTGGGAATGAAGAATACCATGGTTGTGATTTTAATTTGTTTGCCATTAATAAAACTGCTTAAAGCAATCCTTGCTTTTGCCTGGTTCTCCTTTGGAGCCTCCCATCCCGACATGCTGCCATTCTCTATTTTACACTTGTTGCATAATCTGCAAATACCAAACTAACTAGAAAGAGCCTGGGCAAAGGGGTACTCTACACACAGGTCCCAGTGATTCCCCACCTCATGGAAGCTGGCAGGCATTTATACACCCTAGGGACAACAGAGGTTATGAAAAAAGAGGTGGCTGTCCTCCTTCCAATTCAGTTGCTAGTGCTGGAGGGTACATTCAATTTATTTATCTGGGGGGTGAGCATATGTCAGGAAGAAAAAGAGAAACAAATTCCTTTTTTTTAAAGTGCTGCAAAATTGTGTGAGGAAGCTACAGGTTAGCACCACTTCAAACTGTTGCTGCATTAGTTTTGCTTTTACTGTGGAACACCATGGGGTAAAACCTTAGTCTTCCTCTGAAAAAAAACCCAAAACAAAACAAACCTATACTGGTATCAGGAAAGGAGGGGGGAGAAAAATGACAGCCACTGGCCTGCCCTTTAACCTTTCTAACAGAGCTGGTGGCCGCAATGAAGCTTAATCAATGCAATGGAAGTGACATTTCACAGTCAAATCAAATTAAATGGAAATGAAAGGAAAATCTGAGGTCCAACCTAAAGGCTGTTCCCTCTTGCACTGAGGTCATTGCCATGGCAACTAAATGCTACAAATGTGTAGAGTAAATCCTTAACAAATCTGTAGAAAGCATGTCCAATTGAATATGATAGTTCCTGTCACTATACTTTGTACCTTTCAAAAGAAAGGGAGACAATAAAACAAAGCACATCTTAGAGCCCACGTAGCAGAAAAGAAGTTCTGCCAGCAAGTACAGGGCGCAGCAGTGCACTTAATCTTCCCCTTCGGTTTGGACACGGAGAAACCAAGCAGCTTTACTGTACAACAGCAAGTGGGGAGCTATGGACAGAGACCACATTAAGTGGATTAGGGCATGGTGTGTTACATTTTTCAGTCTTGCTTCAACTGGAGAGCTGATGACTGCGAAAACTTCCTTGTGTCACTGCAAATGCATTTAACAGTGGCTGAGAGCAATTCCTACTGCAGAGTGTCCACAGCCTCCAGCATCCCACCCAGCTTCAGCATGTACCTCCCTCACCCTTCTGCCCCTGCCTGTCGTGAGAAGGCTGCTTTCTCAGAGGGCTTGGGATGGTGAAGGGCTGATCAGACCTGCTAGAAAAAATCAGGGGTGCTCCCACCTTTTTGCTTGCAGCCCTCTCTGTGTCCAACTCCAAGGCAAAGGGGCTGAAGCAGCTGCCCCCTGACTTACCCACAGCACTCTCTGGGCACAAAGGCTGCTGGAAAAGGGGACATGAACCCATTTCACCCCCTACACACTCCAGCATCACAGGCAGCCCTCACCCCTATTCTCTCTGCGTCAGCTCCGACTGACACATGGGCAAACTCCACACCTCTGCGTGCCCCTGTGGAGAATTAAAGGTAATTACCAATTCCTACTGCCACTCAAGGCATATGTTTCACTCAGCCTAACAGCTTCTGACAATGAAGGGCAATTTAAGAACCACATCAAAATACAACAGCCGCACGCTCACACTCACTCTGCTATTTAATTTCAACATTTCCACCTGTGTAAGCAATGAGATGAGAGCAGGGAAGGCACCACACAGGATACGGAATTTTTCTGTTTCTTCCAAGATGTGGAAGACTTTTCACACTGAGCTGTGACCTTCCCCAAACATTTATCTGAGCTGCATAAGGTGGCAACCATTATCCTCTTCCTGAACACAGTGAAGTTTTGATTCCACTGTAGTGATGCAGTCACTGTGCATTACAGAAGATCTCGAGAGATTTCATGCCCTGGGCCAGCACAGGCTGGGAGTATTGCAAATCTGATCCGAGGTGACATTTTCTACTCAAATACAGACAGCCCGGGGACATCACACACCTTCCTGCATGAATAGCAATACACACTAATGAACCAATTTCTGGGGGGAAATAGTTACTTCCTGAGTGGGTGGGGGAGGAGACTTCCCTGACACTTCAACCAGAAAAGGATTCTGGTTTTCTTGAGATCTTTTGCTGTTTTTTTCAGCTTTTACAAACAGTGCTACTTCACATGGCTATACACAGTATCTTCAGCCCAGGTCATGAACTTGGGATCTCTGTGTGATTCATCGCACACCGTGTACATGAAATCACACACACGCCTCTGCAAAGGAACAACCCAGAGTATCCACATGCCCCACCATGCTCACAGGAGATTCTCAATTATATGTAAGGAAATAAATTTACTCTGAATTCATTCGGGTATTATATTGACTCAGTATTGCTGGATATTCTAATTTAGACTAGCCAAGCCCTCCTTTTTATCACACATAACAGTGATATTTACAGATCATTTCACATTCCTTTTACCCTTTAAGTGCTGCTGGATGTTTGTGGTCACTCGTTCGTGCTCCCATGAGTTGTAAATGCACTCAAAAAATCTTGCTGGCAGGCCAGGCAAGATGGCTATGCCGGAAGAGTAGAAGTGACAATTTGCTGTAAAATGTACGTAAGCTCTGACTCAGAGACACAAAAGGCCAAGGAAAATTGCCTGTATATTACCATTATTGTGGTTTTTCTTGAGCTTCCATGGAAAAATAAGCTGAAAAAGTACTTCAGAGGACCAGGTGGATCAGAAAAGCAGGAAATGAACGTATGGAGAGGGGAGATACAAGTACAAAGCTGCAGGCACAAGCACTTGATGCTGAGACCAGTGTTCTACCCATACAAGTGGTTACTTAAACTTGCCAATAGAAGTTGTTAATACCAACACTAAATTTTAGAGGGTTTATAATCTAGAAATTGACTTACTCTCAAGTCTCTGTGAAATGCAGCAGGACTGGCAGTCAGGTGAACACCATCACTCAGGTCCCATCGGAATATTTTACCAGAGTAAAATACAGTGTTTAACCCTTAAGGCCTTAATCTTTGCTTTGGGTTAAAGGAAGTGAAGAGGGTTTGACATAGAATGGAACATTACAGAACAGACACAGGGAAAAAAGAGCAAGGAAAAGTGAAAGGCACTGAATACATAAAGAGATTAAATGCTGGAAAGAGACCCGTATTCCTGCCATATCAACACTCCTTGCACCCAGCTGCTCTTACTCAAGAAAGAAGCAAAGGCCTGTGGAAACTAACAGCTAGTGAATGACCTACTCAGAGCTTTAGAATTATATGAAAGGAAACTATTTAATAAAATCTCACCTTTGTTACAGAATTCAGCATTAATAACAAATACAACTTCTAAAAAAATTCCTGAATTTTTACATACATATCTGTGGGATCTTCCTTAATATGCCTTGGCCTTGCCCTCATAAAAGAAAGGAGTGTCATAAAAAGCAGAATCTGCAATGTGATGGACACTGACAAGCAAATAAGAATTCTGAAACAAATTTTATGTATTTTTTCAATACTGTTTGATACATATTTTCTCATTTTATTTCTTTTATATTATTTTTGAGATCTAACAACTGCTTTTAATAAGCAACTGTTATTGCAAACATATAATTATACTAGGCCACAATCCAACAAAGCACTTAAAAGCACAGATTAAAGACACTGAAAACAATGGGATTATTTATGTGCTTAAGGTTAAGCATCTGCTGAAGGACTCGGATGGATCAAAGCCCCATTTCTATTACATCTACAGACAAAATACTATATATGTTAATTAAACGTAAAATATATGTAAATTAACCAGCACATGAAAAATAGCACTTGCATAAATGTTTTTAACCCTATATAATTTGTAATCATAGAATATTTCAGTTAGTCAAGATGAAAAATATCTGCTAATATCAACCATTTTATCAGAGTGACAAATTCCTGGAACTGAACAACTGCAAAATAACTTGTCATGAGAGACTTCTCCTCATAAACCATCTCCTGAGTAAGTACTTCACATTCTGAGGCAAAAAAGGAGAAAATAAAGACACAGAAAGCATGCCTCATTTACCGTCAAACTTCAGTAATTAATACAAGAGCTTGATTTGTTAATTTTTTTTAAATCAGAGTAGTTTTATCAGGAAGATCCACAAGTTATTTGCAGGTAGTGCCTAATAATCTTATTTTATCAAAATATCTTCCTTGGTTTTCTTTCATTGAATAATTCCTTGTTCTTGAATTAAGGATGAAATGGACCACAGTGCTTAACTTTCATTCTCTCCAGAATTATTTATTTTGTTTAACTGTATACCATTTCTTATTCTTTTGTTCACTAATAAAAAACCCATCTTGACTAAAAAAACTTCCAAATCATTATTTCCACCATAAATTACTGTGTCATTTATATTGACCATTTTAAACAAATAAAGCAATTTTTACGATATTTCAAATTGAAAAATCTAGAAAAGGCCTCTTGATAAAGTTGACGATTTTCCATTTTAATCATTATCCTTAAAAATCTCTATTTGATATACAGAGACAAATTACAATCTGAAAATTACTTTCACCTGATGTTTCTTTTTAATTTTATGGTGTTAAAATAGAAAAGGCCTTTTTTTTATTTCAGTACAATGTTGTGACAGATGGAACCAAAAATAATTTCTAAAAATGGTTCTCCACTGGAAATCCCAAATGTATTTAATTTCTCTTTAATTTGGAAATTACAAGTACAACAGTTAAAAAACGTGATTCAATCAGAGTAACACTAAAAGTTGCAGTTCTTTCAATTTGTTTTCATATCCACTTTTTCTGGTCTTTCTGTTTTGGGGTTTTTTTTTCCCTTAGAGCAAATATAATATTATTACTACCTTAATCTTCCATAATAGCAAGTACATTTCCTTCAATATTTTAATATGAAATTGTGTATGGTTTAATACTGAAATATAACCACAGGAAAAAGTATTAATTGTCTTATGTCTTTAAATTAAGCATGTACTTGGAGAATTATAGCCAAGAATTACACTCAATACAAAGTTTTAAATGACAGCAAAACCCATAAAATGGCCTGATCACATCTTCTTTTAATCAAATTTATGCCAGCTCACTGACTTTGCTTATGACTTGACTTCAATTTTGATTTTCTCTATGCAAATAAGGATTTTGCTTGAATCCTTCAATAATGACCAACAGATAAAAAAGCAGAGAAATAATGACATACCTGAATAATCAGCTACTCCTGGAAATATTGGGTCAATTAGGCCTTGTATCATCATACAGAAAAATTTAACATTAAAACGGCTATCTAAGGACGCAGGGAAACTTCAGCGATGGGGATACGTGCATTCCTAGGAAAGTAAATTCTGGAAACTACACTGCAGTTCCTAGCTTCCCAGTGGTGACTGGAATTGATGATAATCCGATTAATTCTAACTCTACATTTTTGGTAGTTCTAGTAGCTGTTTCGATAGCCATCGGAAATCACCACACCAAATACAAAAACCAGACCTTTCAAATTTCTGAAATGAGCACCTTCCCTGCAAAAGTAATAGTCACAGTAATAAAAAAGCACACAAATTTTCACTTTTTAGTTGAAATGTCTTTTGGCTTTTTAACATGTTTTTTCATTTAGAAGGACACACTGTCTTTCACTTAAGATGACAAGTCTACAGATGGGAATCATGCTATCACAGCTTAATCACCAGTATTCTTGATTTTTTTTCTTTCCAGAACAAAGCAAGGCTACACCGATGGATTGTTGTGGGCATCTTTTTCCCAGACACTATGAACAAATATCAGGCAGTGATAGAGGAAAGGAAAAAACTGAGAAACTGCCCTTATTCTGCTTTGAAGGGACGACAGAATATCCAGTGCTCTCACAGTACTATGGTGTTAGTGCTGAAACATCTGAATGCAACTAGAGAAGTGCATCTCAACTGTTTTGTGTACCACAGATGTACTGTTTAATTAAGCCATCAAAAAAAAATGAAGGAAAATGGAAACAAGGGGATACAAAAGCAAGGGAAACTTCTTCAGCAAGTTAAAGCACTCTTAATAAGTAACAACATGACATTAGTCATTAAGAAACAAGAACTCTAAATAATGCATTCCGAACCTATAGATCTAAACCAGAAGATAACAAAGCCTCGTAAATCTGTTTGTTCATTAAGTTAAAAAAAGGCAGACTTTGTGTTGCTATCATGTCAGCTGGCACCAAACTGTACGCAATTTAGTGCAACTACAAAGTGAAGCCCATAGTCTACAATGGCAGGGTTTTTGATCACGCTAATTAACAGCCATTTTGTTTAAAATAAACAGATACGACTCTAATTGCCTTTTTTACATAAGAAAGGGAAGATCTTAAAAGTGAAAGCACGCAAAAGGAAAGATCAGACAGTCGCCTTTCAGACTGATAAGCAAACCCTGTGTGAAATGAGCGCAAATGAAGTTTGAGACACTCTGGATTGACAGCAGGGAGACAGCAAAGCAAGAGGAGGAACGGCTTCCAAAGGTGGAAATGCATGGCCACAGTGCCTTCCACAAGGAAATGCTCTATTTCAGATACTTTTTTTCTCTAGGTGTCCCTGTCTTCTGAGTACCTGGCAGCAAGGAGTTTCATCATTTGCAGGGCTGAGAGGTACCCGATCTTGTGAAATCACCAGATGACACAAGAAGCCTGGTTAGGGTGTCTGTACAGACTCTGACAGGACAGGAGAATGTTGTAGGAAAGGAAGGAAAGAAACATGGAAAAGGCACACCAATCTCTGTGCCTGCACCTAACCCTGGCACCAGAAGAGGGGCCAGACAGCACTGGCCATGCTCCATGTGCCAGCTTCAGGGATACACAGAAAGACCATTCAGGTCCCTAAAAAGTCTTGGTAATAACATGCAGGGCAAGTGCTGGGACACAGTCCAGTTTTCTAGCTAACTTCAGTGAGCCTGAACTGCAGCCTGGAGTTGCAGTGAAGATTTTGTTTTTTCCTTTTTTGCCTCAATGTTGGTTACTTCAACTAGATGAATTATATTTATTGCTTTTCAAACCTAACTTCAAATATGCTTTTTAAAGTGCATTATAACATTGCAGAGTAAGGCAATGAAGTAAAAACATTAAAAACTATTTATGTAAAAAAGTTCCCTCACCTTTCTCCCCCCTAATAAAATTCTCACTCCCCCTGCCAAAAAACCCCACTCTGGTAGGTTTTAGGATGCAAGCAAAGAATAACACCATTCAAAAATGCCTCCCTGTATTTTAAGAGTGTGACATTCCCCACACTGTCCTTAGAAACAAAACCTCTGTTACAGCAACCTGCAGCATCCTTCCTCAGCAGCACAAATTCCTGTATATAACAGCACGGTCTGACTCTCTTCTACTGTATTTCAGAGATAAGAGCAAGGTCCTTATTTTCAGGATGCCACACAGACCGCATGTTTTCAGCATATTCAAAATATCATTGGAAGCTCCAAAATCACAGTAATTTGCTCTGTTTAGGCACAGCAGGCTTTTATGCCATTGTGCTAATGGTACGGCAGGAGACTGAGGTTTTGCAGGACCTGGTCAAAGACGTGGCAGCAGATCTCACAGAAATAAGGGTCTGTGAAAAACCTCATCATTTCCCATTGCATCTGATGGATGAACTTCTACTTGCTTTTCCTAATGCCTCATATCACAGTTTGTACATTTAAAACAACAAACGAAGCCCCATTCAAAAAACGATTTCAGGATTTGAATGTAACAAAGAATTTTCCCTCGGATGAAACAGAGAGAAGACTGTCACACATTAGCCACGTTAATGAACATGTTGTTGTAAGAAATTTAGATACAACAGTGAGAATCTGACAGCACAGATTACATCTCCTCAAACATTGTTAGTCCCTCTTCTTGCTGGGACTACAGGAGTGACTCTGGGATGCACAGGAGAGCCAAGGCACTGAACACACAGATCTGCAGTGTGCAACTGACCTAAAATTCCCATGAAGCACCACAACACCATTCACATACAAAGATTTTTCTGTTTTCAGCTGAAACTGTGAAGTAAAAATTATCCTACATACATTTCTCAGAACTCAGCTTTCCAAACCCAGTTTTAAACTGAACATTTTCAGACAGCTTTAATGATAACAACATCAGAGAAGAATTTAATCACAAGAGCAATCTCCCTGGCCTTCAAATACTTTGTTAATATAACTCTGAACATCAGACATATTCCCTATCAAAAACAAGCATCAGTATATACTGTAGGGGAATTTCATTACTACTGAAACAGTACAATGTATTGTACTGCTGGCTGGGAATCACAGACTGAATTACTTCAGCTTTCAGATCAGCAGCCAGAACAGACTACAGCTGGGCTAATTTGATTTAGACGAGGCCATGTTGTTGCTTTTCAAACATTAAAACCCCACAGAGTCATAAAAGACCAATGGTGATGTTGCCCAAGAAAGGACAGGCAGAAAGATGCAGCAGCTTTCCAAGCACAAACCAAGGTTGACAAAATATTCCTACAAGAAATATGCTATGGGAAATAAGACATTAAAAGGGAAGTAAGTCAGCAAACAAGGTGGATTTTAGCATTAACCTACCACTAGCATCAGGTCAGAAATCATATTGGAGAGCCATGAGTGACATACATGTGCAGCTGGTTTATCATCTCACTATGGCCAAAGTGATGCTTTCAAATACAGACCATGTTTAGGTATCAGCAGGTTACACACCGAATGTTACAGGCAGTAACTATTACAGCACCATTCTTGGTAAAATCTGTCATAATTTTTTGCACCAAAGGATTATCCTCACAAGGAAAAAATAATTTGTCTAAAATTACAGCCACAGCTCCTTGATGATCCTTGTGGGTCCCTTCCACCTTAGGGTATTCTACGGTTCTTCATTTTCAAAGCATCTATTTGACTTTTGAATCTAGAACCTACTAACTTTTCAATTTGACTTCAGTTCCTCCTGCCTAAGTCACATGGTGAAAAAAAAAATCCTTACCTAAAAGGGCAATTTTAGTAAACAGAACTGAAGTCCATAAAATAAACACAAAATAATCACATAACCTTTCACATTCTCTCCTCTATGTGTGCATCTGTGCCCGCTCTTCTCTCTTCTAGGAAATATTTTGAGGGACAATTCTGCTTTAAAATCAGATGTTAAACTCTAATGAACCACTAGTATCAGCTGCACTTGTAAGAAGGCTTTCAGCAGCAATTTTACATAGCACAACAAATGGCATAAACAATTTGTCTCCAAAGATCTGACTGCCCTCCTTAACTATCATTCTTCTTGGAAGAAAAACATAAAAATAACCCATCATAACAAGCAAATTCCTAAAAATCAAGTTCTGAAAAAAAAAAGTGTGGCAAATCTGGGCATTAAAAAATTTGAAATAAAAACTTCATTTGAAGAATTTAGAATTGAAGTCTCAAGTAAGTAGTACACTTTACTGTAATTCTGTGTTATGACTTCTTGTTAAAATCAAATGTATAATTTACCTTACCAAGAAGGATGGCAATAACTGGGAATATAATTGCAAGTAGGATAAGAGTAAAACAAACAACAGGCAATCAGTAAACTATACCATATACTGCAATGCAGGAATTTTCTGTAGATAAAAGCTTTTCAAAGAATTCTTCCCATAGCAGGAGAAACACTCCACAATTACTTAAAAAAGAAAAAAGACGTAACATATGTTTGGAACTTTGCAGAAATTCTGTATCCTGGAATTTGAAAGTTCTATAGAGTATCACTCAAGTTTTCATATTTAATGTTTTCCAATGGAAAAACCTTTGGGTTTAGTGTTCATTCAAAGCCCAAAAGCAGTAAAGCATGTTTTTATTCCAATACCTAAATAAATAAGAGGATTTTATTGAATGCAGAACAGTAAATGCGATTTTATGAAATTACATCCACTACAGTGTCATCTCTGTCAGGTTTTACATCAACACTGGAGAGACTGTGCCTATTTCTGTAATGGCCATTTTCATACTGTGCTTGAATAAATCCATCTGGGTGACACACCAATCATGGTACAGTTTCAGAAAGTGGAATAAAACCAAGTTAGTGCAGTTATTTCTGTCATGAGAAAACCCTATTTTCATCTCAGCACTGCGGCTGGATACTTACTGAGCCATGACCATCGATAATATGTAAATTATTGTGTGGAGAGACAAGTGAAGGAAGGACATCTCCCACTTATCCAGCTCATACATCCCATGTTCTGAACTCAGTAAAAATAAGAAAATACTTATGGCACCAAGCCAAGCCATGCACTGTCACTAGTTAGGGCTTTACAGAAGAGTTTAACACCGCACAGATTTTTAAAAAAGGTCAAGTCATCACTGCTGGACTGTGTAAGTCCCACACAGTTCTATCACACATGCATCCAGCCAAAGGGGACCTCTCCATAGCTCTTATTATCTCCTTAATACACATACTGCAGCACTACATTGCCACTTGTGTTAAGGGAAGTTTACATTATCCTACTGGTGATATTTGCTGTCATAAACATGTTTTCTTCAGTTACACCATTCAGGCTGTATTTTCCACAGAACATGAGTTTTTGGCATAGGACAAAAGGAAAGCAGCAGTGAGCTTCAAGTGTACATACCAAACTCTCTCATGACAACAGTGGCAGGATCAGCAACAGAAGCAGCAGGTTTCATTTGCAAACCAAGACAGTTAGATAAGCAAGTCACGGAAAAGGGAATTTCACTGTAAATCATTTGCTGGCACTCAATTTCAGCTCACAACTATTGCTTAGTGAGCAGTTTGGGGTTTTTTGGAAGGAATATTTCAAAAGTGAGTCTTTGAAGACGAAGATGCTGTCTTGCACTGGGGAGCAGTGTCCTATCAAAACCTCACAAAAGCTTTCATATGCTACGTAAGGAAAAGTGAAAACACAGGCTATTCCTGACAGCTGGATTCAGAAAGTGTATAGCTGAATCAAACCCAAACTCCATAGCTTAAAATAAGTTTAATCACTAGCAATTCATCTTTACCTTTAGTGCTCATAATCTCTAGTATGACACCAACCAGCTTCCCCTCCAGTAGTTCCTCTCCATTGAGATTGCTGTAAAATGCAGCACTGCAGCCACTTTTGCTTCACAGCGTCCTTTCCACTTTACAGTTCTCTCCAGCAATCTGAATTACTCAAACATATACCCTGATCAGCCTCCTGCTTTTCTGGAAATGCAGCTCCTAGTAAGTGCAATCCAGTATGGAATTTTTGCTCTCATCACTCAGCCAAGTAAAAAAAACTTAATCTGAAAACAGAATTTCTCCTGTAAGCCATTCTTTTCTGAAGGAAAACAGGCAGAGAAAAAAAAAAGAAGAAGAAAAAAGTAAACTATTGAATAGTCAAGGAAATGCTTTTTGTCAGGAATACATCTTTGGAGTCTCTTCTAGGTGCCTGGGCATGCGTCACAGGTGGCTTCAGCAGATAATTTGGAAGCAAAACTATTTATTGTGAAGTATAACAGATTTAATTCTGGGTTGTTTTTTTCTTCTTTAATCTTTTCTTAAATGAAAAATGCTTATCCCTCTTACTCATATCATTTGGATTAGAATGCCTAAACATTTTGGCACTTCAGATATTTTTCATATGGTTTAAAACAACTTAAACACGAACATGTGAGAAGATTCATAGCCTTAGACCACACCTTCATGCAACAAAATTAGCTTCAATAGAGTTGCAGAATCTCTGCCTCTCACAGAATAACACCGGAAATACGGCAAATACCAAAATAATAGGTGTCTCCATCACTGTATGTAGATATGTACAAACACGTATATATGCACTCACATGTATATACTGTATACACACAGGTTTCTTGCACATTCTTCCATGACATGTTCACAAAATTCAGAAGCTGATTTGCATTTTAAAGATATATTAAAATAGGCTTAATCACTGTGATCCAGAGCTTACCTGAACAGCACTTAAATAGGCAAACTGAACTTTTCAGGCACTTTTCAGGCAAACTGAAAAGTCATTCTTAAAGCACTTTAGCACCACCTCAAAGGTCTCAGGAAAGATTCTTCTACAGATCTCAAACTCTCTCAAATAAACCTGATATTACAGGAGGGCTTTGCAGCATCTAAAGTCAAATATAAGTGAGAATGTAAGTTTTGTTTCCATACTTCCAGTGTAATAAAAAGGTGGATATATCTTAATGACGTGCTGTGGCATAAGCATAAGTATTGTCTCTTTAATGCAATTCTGGTTACATAGAAACATTTCTCACACAAAACAGAGAGGTTTTACATACTCCTCTTTCTCCTGATCTCATCTTAAGGTTCTTAGGTTTGAAAGATTTAATATTCAGCCAAATGAAAATATAGATTAAAATCACATATTTATGTTCCAGGTTGCACAAATTTCACAGTGGCTCATCCCTGAAAATGCAGCCACTTCTAGAGAGGAATTCAGGAGCTGATCAACAGCACACAATGCTGTTACAGGATAGTTCACAGCAAGAAATTAACACATTAGATGTAATTTTAAAAAACTACCAATTGACTGAAGAGACTTTAGGTCCTCATCTCTAAAAAACACAGGATCCTTTAAAAGTAAGCATCCTGAGGAAAATAAAACTTGGCCTACTTTACCACTCACGGCTCTATGCCAACAACTCTACATGACCTCTGTTTAGCCTCCAAGAGCATTTATATGAACCTAAAAATTCTGGTCCATGTTCTGCCCTTGAATGTGTACACGCAGCTCTACCGCAGTCAATGGCAGCTGCGTCTGTACAGCTGAGGGCAGAATTCAACCATGTTATCAGTATTGGAGGGATGAAGTCAGCCCTTCTGGAAAGGCAACGAGGCTCGAATCCACCCAAGAAAGTGTTCCTCCCCAGAAAGAGACTCCCCAACAAAAAGTACAACACTCACGTTTTAGTCATTTTAGTGGCGCTTCTGCAAGAGAGAGAAAATTCAAAGAGAGGGTGCTGTGCTTACGTGGTTCACACTCAGAAAGGATCATATGCAGTGCCATGCCTTATATACTAATATATCTATATGTATGCATGGGTGTATTTTTTTGAGTGGGAGAGGCTGTATTACAGATGTAGCCAAAGTCTCAACTTTGGAATTACTGACAACAGCTCTCTCAGACCCTGTCCACTTGCAAGCACCAGTCATTGCAGGCAACATTAAAATGTGTGCTTTGTAAAAAGAGCAGCCATTTCCTTTTCCCATTCAAAATACTAATTAAGACCTACAGATCTTTTATCTGACTTCTCTTTCTCACTGTATTTATTTAGTCTGTATTTATTTATTTATTTGGGTGGTAACATCACTCACACAAGGACAAACAAAAACTGCAGGGCAAATCAGGTACAGAAAACAGATGTTGTGATACCTTCATGCGAGGGTATTTTAGCCCACAGGAGACAGGAATGTTAAGCTTTATGTGGTGAAGACAGGATGTGCATCTGGCACTGTCCTTATGCTCCCTGATCACCAGCCCATACCTCCGAACTTCAAAGCCACCATCTCTCCCTCTCCAGGAAGCCATGTGCAGCTCTGCCTGTGGAACTGGGAGAGAGGCAACAGGCAGCAGGCCCTGGCACTGCCCTGCAGCCAGGAATGGGGTCCCCAGCAAAGCCCCACCTGCACCAACACAGACCTCCACAGCTGGGGCTCTGCTCTGTGCACATGCCCTTGGCTCAGCCCTCGGCAGACAGAGAGGGAATGTGTGACATGGCTCTGCCCAGTGACCTGATGTGACTCCTGGTCCCCTGGCAAAGCCACCCTTCTCCTGCACGCAGGAAGTGCTGCTGCAGGGAGACACTTTGGGATTCTTTCCAATACCTATAAGTTATTTGGAGAGTACAGCACCAGATGGCCACAGGGACTACTAAATACTGCTGTGGCTTGTAGATGCTGTGTAAGTCTAGAATCACCACATCACTTCTCTTCAAACACAAACCATAGATCACCATAGCACATATGATGTACAGTTACTGAATGGCACTGGAGCTTCACTCCTATCTCTGGAAATAATATGATTTATGCTGGCTACGGGTCTGGCTTTTTAAATTTCAATCATTAGAAAATGATGTTGGAGCTGTCAGCATGATGACAACTAATGCTAATATACCCTGATTCTTAGAACTAAGTCGTGGCCTGTTGTCTGGATATTAACACGACAACATAGAAACAACACCCTTTTGGAGCATACTGCAAGTATTGAATGCATTTTAGAGGTTTTCCACTTAAACAAGTATTCAGCATATTTATTTCTGTGCACAGCTTCTTAGAAGGACCCCATGTTCAGTGGAGAACTATTAGAAGGCCTGTTCCTGATCTCCAGCATCAGCAACGCATTTCTCTGATGTGTAATCCCTACTGAAAACTTCTAGTAGCTCAACAACCAAGTTTAGGAAACTGCAAAACCTGACATGGGGCACAGAGCTTTTAGTGCTCAGCACCCATATTTGAACCTGGGCCATTTCAGTGCCTCCCCTTCTAGCTCTTTTTTTGAGAAAATGCAGTGTCTCTTCCATTCCTTAATGTCATCTATTTCTGGATTTAAGACAGCAGTCCTCTCCTGCTCTGCCCCTCCAGTTATTTCTTGAAAGAAGGACACGTGTTTCCAGTAAGAGCAAAGCAAGAAGGACGTGTGAGCCCAGCGTTTCGGGGCAGACTCTGCGCAGCTATTCTGGGACTGCTGGAGCCACGCAGCAGAAAAGCATCAAACATTCAGGGGAATCCCCTTGTGTCACTTTTATTATTATCACAAAAAAAAAGGTAGTGATGATGTGTCTTCTTAGACACGGTCCTGGGCAGGAGAGTGTTCTTTATTTTAAGTAAAGGCAGGAAATGAGTAATAGATTTCCTCTGCAGTCAAACTGGGGCTAGGAACTGGTTGGTTGAGTGAGCTTTAGCCTCTCAATATTTCAACTTTGTGCTAAATAGGGAAAATAGCTACAATCCTAACTACTTTTATCATTTTTGGACATTTCAAATTCAAAAATATAAACTACCTGTGAGCCTCATCCTGTTACGCTGTAAGGAATATTCTGATCTCATCAGCTGGGAAATTGAGGTAAAGTGTGGTCTACAGAAACACATGGAGAGTTTGGGAAGCTACTGTTCCCTCACACAGCAGTAATGCATTTTCCATATAATTTCCCACTGTTATTAAAAGGAGTTCCCCCAGTGGTAGAAGTGATGGGATTGCTTTTTGATAGATAGATAGATAGATAGATAGATAGATAGATAGATAGATAGATAGATAGATAGATAGAAGCAATCCCATCATATATATATATATATATATATGTGTGTATATATATATGGTGATTTTTTAATATATATAAATTTTGTTCAGAACCGGTCCAGATGCCCTTGCAACAAAATCCCCACACACAGCCACCTGTGTCTTGTTTACACTTGACCTCCTCCTACCATTACTCCCACTGATAAAGCTACACAACTGTTAATAAAGTTTGAGAGGGGGAAGATGGTTTTGCACGCAAAGCAGCTGTTAGCTCACAGCACCAGCTCATGTTTAAGACTCCTTTTTACCTGGATGAGAGCAGCCCCATTTCTGTGTGTGTTTAAACTTCCTGCAATATTAACAGTGATGGCTTTTTGTCTCACAGGACTGAAGAGCCACATCAGACAACTTCTCCTCGTAGAAAATCAAGCAAAAGGAAAGAATAAAAGCTTAAGAAGCCATCAATGAAAAGAGACTGCACAACTTAATAATTAACATGCTTAAGAGAAACAGAGGAACAGGAGAATGAATTTACAAAGAAGTCTGGAAAAAAAGGAAGTTGTTTCCATTTCAGAGGAATTTGAAATGTTTCCCAAACTAGTACATTAATTCTGTTCGGGCAATGACTGCTTAAACCCAAAATGTAGTAAGATTCTACAGCAGAGCAGCAGTTAATTTTAACAGCATAGATTTTCCACTGTGTCTCTACTTAAACTGATAGACACTCCCCGCGATGACATGCTCCTACACTGACTGAAAGGTCACTTGGAAGGCTGTGCAGTTCCTGCCATACACTTCTGTCTTTTTGGAGTCCTCACTGCTTACCATGTTAGTGTTGACTGGTTTGACACCAGGCTTACACTTCAGACAATGACACTAAGCAGTATTTACTACCGTCATGTTACTTATTTACAATTTTGCCACTTATTTAAAAACAAACAAACAAAGAACTTTTCTCCTCGAAGTTACACAAAATACAGAATTTGGGAAACATATTAGGCTGATCAATATTTTGATTGACTTCCTCTCAGAAGAGCAGTCTCACCTTCAAGGTAGCAGCCCCATTTTCTACCCTCATTCTGTTTCACTCTTCTCTGCTTGCACAGCCAAACTGGGTCTATGGGGACTGGCTTTGTCCCATTTTCCTCAGAAGGTCACTGCATGTTGGAGAACAAAGCTTCAGCTTCTCCTGAGCATTTGCACTGGATATTCTTTCCTGTCATTGACACCCCTTTCCACAAACGCAAAATTTTAACACATTTCCAGTATTTCTACTAAACAAGTAACACCAGCTTTCAGCTTCTTCCCATGACCAAGAAGACACCTCTTTTTTTTCTGTATTTTTGTCTATGAATCAAATTTATAAATATTTCTATCACACTTGCACCCAAGGTTTCTTAATTTCTTACTCCTGAAGGAAAATTATTTTTTATATGCAAACTTAAACTCCACTTAAAACTTCCACAAACTTTTCATAAACCAAAATTAATACTGTTTTTACTTCAGTTATCATCATTACCATCTAACATTGATGTCTAAAAATAACTCAATGATGACCTATAAGAAAAGCAGGAATTTCAGACTTTGAAGTAAAATACCAGAGATGGAAAGATGAACTTAAATTAAGATATTCAAATGCATAAATAAAATGTGCAGTATAAAAAACCCAGTTCCTAAGAACAAGAACTCATTACATGAATACCACGAACAGGCTCACAATCATTTATGTGCTTTGTGCTGTCCAAGCAAGAACAGAACCACAGAACAACCTGTGAAATATCTGATACAATGCCCAATTTCACTAAGTAACAAAATGCCCCCTGACATCACCGACATGGGATAAGGATGGTGACACAATATGTCATTAAAAAACAACACACAAACAGAGTAGCACTGACCTAGTGAGGGGTTAGTAAGAGCACTGTAATGGTGCTCCCTGCACAGGGAACTTCAGTGTGGCTTCCCCCTAGCTTAGGTGTAGTTGGACCATGGACATACTGATAGATAACCACGTCATTCTCTGTATGCACCATGGTGAGGAAAGCGAGAACTATCGTGGAGGGGATTGAGAGTAAGAAGCATTTTGATTTTCCCTCGTATTTTTTTTTTTGTAAAAAAAAAATTGCATAGCCTTGTGTCTACTTCAAAGAGCTCATCTGAAAATCCACATCTAAAACCCCTTTAAAGAGAAAGTTAGAAATCACCAGCGAAGCAGAAATCCTCAGTCTCACCACCATGCTGGTGTCATTTCCCCGTTTGTACTGCTGACCCAGGTCTTTTATTTTTCTCTCCTTCCCCCTTCTCACACCATGAGTGCTTCAGTGAGGCTGCTAGTCAAACATATCCTCAAAGCTCCTAGTGTTGTTCTATAAAAGGATGAACAATAGAAAGAGAGAGATCAGCAAAACCTGCCTCAGAGGTACTGGGAGGGCCAGGAAGGAGTACCTCATCTTAAGTGATTAGTTTTGAGTAATTTTTTTTTCAAAAGTGAGATTGAGGAACTGACAGAAGGAATTTTTCAGTTTTCAGTAATCTTGTCTGCTACATAAATGCAAGCCAGGCTCCCTAAGCTGGGAACCAGGCACACACAGTTGCAATGTCTGAAGAAAAATCACTCCAAAAAACCTTTTTAAGGGTGAATTATCTCCTGGGACTAAAGACCAGCATGAAAAAGGCCACCCAACTTTTGTGATTTCTTATCACAAGTCTAGCAAGACTGAGTCTTTTTCTCAAGTCCTTGGATTCTGAAGCCACCTGATTGCATAGGAATATCAGTTTCCATTAAAAGAAAAAAACCACCTGCCAATGATGTGTAAGTGTTTGCAGGGTTATGCCTGTAACATTCACATGAAATTTAAGGAATTTAAGGAATATGCGTGTTATGCTGTCCCTTTAGATCTATAATACCTGAAAGTTCAGGTATTACTAAATTTCTGGTTTTCAAAAGTACTTTCCTAAGTTCCTCTAACTTTTACATTATTGTGTTTTCCTTTTTTCTATGGGTAACTATAAAATAGTAAGAAGCCAGGAACATCAGTAATTCCTAAAAACAGCCATCCTATCCTCCTTCCCAAATTTAGAAATATATGGCATTTCTTATGAAAATGGAAAAATGAAGCATTCACTAAAGGTGGAGTGCCTTATTTTTGGCTTTTTAGTCAGCTTTTTTTTTCCCTCTCAACTCCCCTTTTCATTTTCCTATCCCTAATCCTTATTTCCTTGCTCCTATTTTTACTCTGGGGAGTTACTATCACCATTACTCACACTGTCCATCTCTTTCCAGTTTTCCTCTAATTTTCAGTTTATTCTCCCTTGCTTCCTTCCACTCCAAGCTCCTTGTCCGCAGCTCAGCTTTTCCCTAGTAAAACCGCCTTGGAGCAGCACACTTCTACAGCTCTATTTAAGTCCCACTTCAATGATCATAAAAGGGCATAAACATAGAGCTGAGGAAAAAAAAGAGACTGTTACAGCTGATTAAAAAGAAATCAGATGATGAATTGTATAAAATAAGGTCAGACTTAGTTGGCAGTCTGATGCAAAATAAGAAACAAACACTTCTGGAGATGTAGAAGGTTATTTAAACTTAAAGTATTTAAATTTTTCATTTCCAGAGGCTTTGCTTAAATATTCTGTATAAGTACACTGTCGGTGAGATTCCAAAGCATTTACGATACTAAACTCAAAAGACAGCTTTCATTTTTGGTTCTGTAAAGTGATTTCTGTTCAGCTGAAACAAAAGTCCATCGCCACATCAAAGAATAAAAAACACCTTCTCCAAAAGGTTTTTTCTTGATGTGAAATAACTGTAATCCTCAAACCGATCAGCAAATTGAAAAATCTGCTTTTGTGTAAAGTGTTCTGGATCCCTTTGGGATAAAGAGCACTGTATCAGCCCAAGAAATAATTAACCAACATTTATGGAATGTCAAATGAGCCTCTGCATTATGCATTAGATCTTCCTACCTTCCAAACGCTATTAATGTTAAGGGAAGTGTATCTGTGACTCCAATGGATGACAAATCACTTTCCTTTTTCTAAATATTTTCTTGTTGCTGTGCCATCCCTTGATCTTCTATCTTTCCACCATCAACGCCCTCTCCCTTCTTCCAGGCATTTATTGCTCGTGTGATGCTAACACCGTTTCTGTCATCCCCTTGACAAAAGGTTACCCAGATCTCTGGAAGCATCTCAATGTCCACCTTCTTTCTCCACTTTTTTAGGAAAGACAGCAGTGCATGCAGGAGAGCTGGTCCTTCCCTACTCCTTGTTTTCCTCCTCTCCTCCCTCAGGTGACCTGCACCAGCACACTGTAGACTTCCCTTTCTTCCACCACATTGTCTGAGTGTGGGGCTGAGATCAGCAGCTGGCCAAGCCATCATTTGAGCATGCCCAGCAGAAATGCTGGTGTTTCCACACTCAAACAACCAGGGATGCACTTTCAGGTCCTCCAATGAGTTCTTGGCAGCAAGCTACATAATAAAGCCTGGAAACCTTCACTGAAATAAAAATAAAAATGAGCACGGAGAAGAGTGACAGCTATTCATTTCCCCAAACAGAAGTCAACATGCCAACGTCCACAGCTCTTGCCTTCACTGATGTAAGTTGAAATAATTTCACCTTTAATTTTCAGTCTCATTTCTGACTTCACATGCTAACAAAGCTCTGTCAAACAAAAAATATACTCACCAGCACCAGCTCTGAACTGTTTGTCCTTTGACTCCCTCTCCTCTGCCCTTGCAGCAGACGTGGCTGGTGATGCTTGCTAACTATCCCCTCCTTCCCTCACAGATACCCTCCATCCAGACCATTTGGAGTGGATGAGAACAAAATGCTGTCCCTGAACAGAAGGAAATTTATGGTATAGCCAGTAATTATCAGTGAATATTACCAATCCCACAGAGGACACGGAAACCTCTGTTACAAAATCAAAGTATGAAAGTGCAATCCTTTGTGTAAAAGGGAGAGGGAAAAGTAACATTTCTAATTGAAAATTAAAGCAAGAAGCACGATACTAGCAAAGTACATTTATTGTGTTAACGTACCATTTGTCTTCTGGGCAAGTTACTAAAGGTCATTTGTTCTTCATAGCAAGTGTTGAAAATAGTTTATGTTGTGGGTCTAACTTAAAGGAACAATGTCAAAACCCTCAGGCCCAAAATGACCTTTTTATGCCAACACAGAGATCTAAATCTCTTACTGAGGATAGTGGTGATGTTTGCATTTCACTCTCTCCCCCTCCCTTCTCCTTCTAACCTCCCCCCGCTTTCACATGAGATACCTCACCACAGAAGACAGCACAGACTGCAAAGTTAACATGCCCACTCCACACCTCGTGCTGCTCATCCCTTGCTCTGCCCATCCTGCCAGACACCCAAGACAAGCTGCTTGCTGATGTGCCTGGTTCCCAACCTGCCCTCTAACCAAGTGAGAGAGGGAAAAGGGAGGGGAAGGGACAAGACTTACCCTGGAAGAAAAGGAGTACATGTCTGCTGGAAGAAAAGAAGCACATGCTGCCATGTGCTCTAGAAGGTAGAATATAGTGACATGGGCAAGTCTTCTTTCAAAACCCTATGACAATGCTGTCTTCCTGCCTAAACAGAGCCTCTCAGGGTCACCTCTAGCTGGTTGTCTCAGAAGGGCCTGGCTGTAAAAGAGGGAGGATCAGGGTTGCTGAGGTGCTGTGATGAAATAATAAAATACACGCGTGTGGGACATACACACAGAGAAGCAGACACAGATACAGAGGGATTTGAATATAAAAGCTCTAAGTGGTTGCAGACTGGCAAAACACCTGGAGCCTCATATGATTCATTTAAAAAACAGTCCATCTTTACTACTGCACAGATGCTCTCCCTCAAGTGTTAGTGTAAGATCAACGTCATGGCCTTGTCCTCCTGCTCAGTGTTGTCACATTACCCTCAACTCTAATCCAAGCACATTGTGAGCACCTGCAGATGTGGGGCACAAAGAGACACTAAGCAGCACTTTAGAAGAAGGAACTACCATAAAATGCATCACGGAACTGTAAACACCTTTTCACTTCCAAGGAGAAGTGCACTGGGTAGGCTGCACTCCGGCTTCCCGTACCGCTGCCGCTCTCTTCTGAGGGTGAAGAGAGATTTTCTGTCTCCACAGCCATCATTCCCACGCTTCTGAGCCACACCTGGGACTTCTGACGTATGATACATCACATACATGAGATATATGAGAGTACAGGCAACATGTCATGTTGTCCTACCCCACGCATCTCCCACAGGGCTCCATCTAGAAGATACGTCTTTTCCAGGCTGAATCCTGCAAGGTGAACACCTCCCATGAACTAACGCTGAGCAGGCTTAGCATAACCTTTCAGAAGGCACTCAGCACTTTGCAGGATTTAAATGCAAAAGCCTCAAAAAGGCAAAGCTCATTTTCCTGAATTCCCAGCTCTGGCTGCCATTTGTGACAGACTTCACACATTTATGTGCTGCCCTGTCACATTTGGGTGGCAAAAAAATGGCAAAGTATAGATGCCGTGACAAGTAGATGAGACATGTTTTTCCTCTTCAGTGTTCTTAGGCTCAGATTTCCCTTCAACACATAGAGGAAGAGAAAAACCCCTTGGGGCAGACAGAAACAGTTTAAGAGTTTAGTTACTTGGTTATTGTGAAAAGGATTTTAAAAAAATTAAAAATTCAAACATTATGAAATATAGAACAGTGTTGGACTTTCTGAAATTCTAAGTGGAGACTTCTGTACATGTAGACTAATGTAATAAATAAAAATATGCACAGGCATATACTCTAATACATATTTTTATAGAGAAATCTTATGAGTGAATTTCTGTATTAGATGCATGAACTACATTTATGAGTTTCCTCTTTTCTTTTTTGGTTGGTTGGAAAGATATGTAGAGAAAAATACCGGAACAATTCAGACAAGGCTGTGGTTTCTTTTTATTGTTCCCACCAAATCCAGTATTTATTTTCATTAATTTAAGGATCCAAGACCAAACCACTTACCTAGCTACCTAATAGGTTTTCTTTGAAGGTTTATTTAATACCAGACATATACTTAAAAAACATATATAAGGTGCAATTTTTAAGTGTGGGAGATGTAAGCAGGATATCATCTCTGCATCTAGTTCCTAAATAGCTGTGATTCTTGTTTTGATTTTGCAAATGCTCAGCTCACAGATGGAAAATCTCCCCGCAAGGGCTCCACGAGAACAGTCATCATCAGACTTCTCAGGATTCATTGGTTGGCTCACAAGAGTATGAAATATTGCCCCATAAAATACATGTAAATAAATAAACCTACAGTTAGATTTAACCACACTGTTTGTGTCCTTTTTGCACTTTTATTAGTCAAAAGCAAGTATTGATACACGTCAAGATTCAAAGTCAGAGTTATCACTTGGTTGGTATCCCCTTGACTCAGACATGTCACAGGATTTCCTTTAATGGGCAAATTACAAACCTGAGTAAATTCTCTCCTCCACAGCCATAGTGAACACACCAAGTATCCAATAGTAACTCTGACCTTAATCAAGCTCCAATATGGAAATTTTATTTCACCTTAATCTCCCATGTCTGTTTCTAAAGCAAAATGCCCAAGTCAAATCCAAGGACAGAAAATAGGTTCTTTTGAATTGTGAGATATTAAATATTCTAGCTGAAATCCTGGCTCCTTTGAATACCACAGCAAATATCCCATTCACTTCAATATTGCCAAGATTTTTACCATGGAGAATGGCCTGGAATTCAGTTTGTAAAGGTGAAGCAATAAAGGGTCTGAATCAAGTCCCACTGAAGGCCATGGACAGACTTCTATTCACAGCAATGGAGTGGATCAGATTCTAAGTCTGTCTTGGCACAGTTAGGAGCTGTACCCTCACAGATAGTGAAAGAACTGTTGTAAATGCCAGACAGAATTAGGAAGTACAAGAACACCCAGTACTTTATACAGCATTTTACAAGTTCAAAGCTCTAAACTGGACATAAAGTTAAACAAATTGCAATTAGATTAAGAATCAGTCATTTCAATGTATTAAAAACCCAAGGTAAGTTTTCCTGTAATATTTGAAGTAGGCAGTGCAGAATAACAATTTACTTAAATGTAAAAGTAAACCTGTAAGAGAGAGAGACAAAGACAGAAAACAGAATAATCTCAGGGGAAGAGTGAGGAATAAAACTGTAAATTAAAGCAGTAATTCTAGCCTTCAGTGAAGGCTCTACAATTTCAACTATGTTTTTGGCTTCTATGTCCATTGTAGTGAATCATGCTGTACTGAAAGGTGAAAAGTGCTCACATCTGGATTAGGAAAAAAAGATTCATAAGTGACACTGCCGTGAAGAACATTTGCAACACAGAACTGGGTTTCCAACCTCGATCTATTTATTTAATCTAAAAGATAGAAACAGCTATCAAGAATATTTCACAATGGGCGGCTTTGCTTGCAAGGGCTTCCCTGTGGCAAGGCAGACTCTGCTGCTGGGCTATTTTGTGTTTCATGATATTGCTAGGACTGCATTGAAACCCGCCCAACAAGTGGCCATATGCTTGGAATTTGTTTAATATTCTTTATCCTGCTCTCCATAACAAGTTTATTGCTTTGAAACAATGCATTATGGACAGCAATGGCTACAGTAGCCAATTGACACATGACAGCAAGGAAAAGAAAAGAAAAAAGACATGTGGAAAGAGGATGGATTGAAGAAAGGCAGAGGGGCAAAACACTGTGAGCACCAAGCCTATAGTTTGTATCTTATAAGGAAATAACATGATCCCTATTAAGATCTAACAGGTATGTGCAAAGAATACTTCTGGAACATGCTGTAAACAGCAAGTAAACTCTTCCAGCTGGGATCAGTGTGCCAGTTAAAGACCACAGAGGGACCATAAACTCGAAGCAGTCTGCAGGATGGGGAAAGCAGAGATCCCACTCACTGTGTCTGCACGGAACAGCAGATGATCCACACACAGCACTCTGCAGAAGGAGCAGTGAAAGGTGATCCCATCTGACGTGAAGGCAGAGCTAAGATGTAGTACAAGAGAATTTTTCAAGTGGTATAGGTGAGGGTTAGTCTGTCATTCCTCACACCAGCTTGGGAACCATTCACAGGATCACAGAACACCTCAGGTTGGAAGAGACCCATAAGAATTACTGAGTCCAGCTCCCTGCTCCTTGCAGGACTGCCTTACACTAAACCGTGGACTGAAAGCATCGTACAGACAGTCCTTGGACTCTGACACGCTTACTACTATGGCCACTTCTCTGGTGAGGCTGTTTCACAGAGTGACCAGCCTCTAAGTGGAGAACCTTTTCCTAATGTCCAACCTGAACTTCCCCTGGCACACTGCAACAAAAGAGGAGGCTGTGAATACAACCACAAAATCATTGAAACATAGAGAGCCCTTACTTGGAAGGCACCCTAAAGACCAACTGATTCCAACCCCTCCTCAATGGGCAGAGACATCTTCCACTATCCCAGGTTGCTCAGAGCTCCATCCATCATGGCCTAGGACACTTCCGGGGATGTGGCACCCACAGCTTCTCTGGGCAACCTGTGCCAGGGCCTCACCACCCTCACAGGAAGAATTTCTCGCTGATATCCAATCTAAACCTACTCTCTGTCAGTGTGAAGCCATTCCCCCTTGTCCTGTCCCTCCAGGCCCTTGTAAATAGTCACTCTCCATCTTTCTCGTAGGCTCCTTTCAGGCACTGGAAGGCCGCAAATAACCATGAGGTTTATTTTATTCTTTCACGTTTTTTCTGGCAGCCTGGTTTCCAGTTTCAAAATCAGGAACATTATCCACCTCTCTATTAGACTAAAAGGAGATGTTCTTCCTGTGAAGCTCATTCAGTGTTTAAAGTATTAGATTTAGATACCTTCACCCTCCTTAAAGGTATGACATGCATACAGAAGCACCAGTGCATACAAAACTTTTGGGAGCCTGAAGCACACAGCAAGTGTAGAATCCCAGGCATACAGTTCAACACCCCTCAGCTGAGAAATTCAAGCAAATGCCCAGCACTACCATGTGCCACAACATAAAAAAAAAAGCCTCCCCTGGGCCGCTTGCAGCAGAGCCCTGGTTAATGGCAAGGGACAACTCTGTACCTTGATCCTCCATGCTGACTCCCTAAGGGAAGAAGGACACAAGCCCAGTTTCCCATGAAAGAGATGACAGCACACACTGGTACCCAGAGTGAAGCAGATGTCGGCAGCCAAGAATCCCATCTGAATAATCCACTGAAGGACAAAAACTGAAAAATGCAGAACTCCATAAAAGGAATGTACCACGCTAACAAAGTCAACCAGAAAGGGCATAGGGGAAATTGAGACAGCTAAGAAAGAATCTGAAATGTACATGTTTGGAGAGGTTAAAAAAGGAAAGAAAAAGGATAAGCCAGTCTTCAATTAGATATAAATATTGAAAACATTTCCTTTCCCCAGTGGCAAAACAATTTTCAAGAAACATGTTTGTCTAATAATTTCAAATTTAAAAAAAAATGTAAGAGGAAAAAGGTAAACTTAATTCAAAATGTAAGCAAAACTTTCAGTTACAATTATTCGAAATTCCAACCTCTGGACCTGAAAGAGGGTCCAAATGCATTTTGTGTCCATTTTTCAGAGCACTGATATCCAGCGAAGGCAAGGAAGGGTACTCTCTCATCTGCTAAGTGCACTTGGCAAAAACAAATGAAGACACCTAAAAGAAAACAGAAAAGTCCTCCCTGTGCATAATGGACCAGGAAATGGTAAAGGAATAAGTTGTTTATTTGGGGACCTGCATCTTTTGAGCAGCTGTTGTACTCACTGCTTATATTTAAGACTAACCTCTACCATGGCAGTGGTGGATTGCATATGGGGCTCATCACTGGACTTCTGGGCTGGGGATTTCCAGGCATTCAGCAAAGTTCGTCCACCTCTGAGGTAAACAGGAGCTTTAGCATTTCATTCCATAACAGCAGAGAGAAAGCGTGACTGCTTTTAAATCACCACCCCACTACTACAAAACAAGACCAAAAACAGCCTTTGATAACTGCTCTAAAAAACTTCAAAAAAACCAAAAATGTCTGGATAAAACCGCCTGTGGGGACTGGTCCAGGGTTCTGACTGTTTGCTGAAACTGATGTCTAATCTGTCTTTAACAGCTCTGGGAGGACATTTCTACAGACCCTCAAGACGTCCAGCACTATCTACAGTGGGATCTTGCTATCAGACATGGCTGGGAGAAATAAAAATGACCAAAAAAAAAATGAAATGCAATAGAAAGGAAAAAAACTTCAGCTATGCAGGCTCTCCCCACATGTAGCCACTATACATTATTTAGATTTGAAATAGGCCAAATTACTGGCTACATGGATATATGGACTGAGCAGCTGCTGAGCTACCAATGATATACCTGGAAAAAAGATTTACCTGAACTGATTTTAAATTGTATTAGCAAATTTTGCTGCTTTCACATTTAGAGAAGGGAAAAAGGAAGAGGAGGATTGTGCTTCATGTCAGCAACCCATCATACAAAATTGTATTCTTAGGTCAAAACCAAAAGGAAATGAGGATGAATTTCAGCATTGATATCCAGTACGAATCTATAATTTTTTCAATCGTTCCTATTTTCAGAACATACTTTTGCCATAATTAATGAGGGCTGAATGTCTTTTACTTAATTAGGGGTAAGAAAGCAAATTCTAGGATGATGTTATCAAGAACAAGCACAGCCAATTTAGCTTTGCTGGCATGGAGGTCAGTAAGGATTTCAACACTGACTGCAGACACAGAGAAGTCAAGTACTGGCAAGGAGTTTGGAATGGTACATGAAATAGTTTTAAAAGCACCCACCCTCCTCCATAAGCAGCCCTGCAGGGCTAACAGCAAAGCATGGTGCTACTCTGTCTATATTTCAGTACCACGGCCCAGCTCTGAGTAAATAATACTAAACAACAATTCTTGGTTAAGAATTCATTATACAGAAGGTTCCAAATAAAAAGGGAAAGAGAAGTAAGTGTCTCAAACCTAGCCATTTACAGTTGTGCAGCACTAAAATCACACCTAGCAAAGCTGCATGTATTAAAGCAAATAATAATAATAATCTGAATTAAACTAAATAAAACTTGTCAGAATGGAAAGAAAACAAATCCAAAGCCTTGACATCAACATAAAACCAAGATTCTGCCCATTCCCTTCATAATGGCTTTTCTATTGAGCTTTGTTCTGACCTTTTATTACTTTCCCAACATTGAAGAATATTGCTTTTCAAAACTCTTCATGTCTTTGCTACCCCTGCCATTATTTCCACTCCTATTGTTGAGAGCTGTTAGTCACTTTTGTTCCAAGGTGTACAGCAGCATTGTATCTTAAAAAAGAGGCGAGAATATATGTACTTTTTGAGGGGAAAAAGATTCAAGTGTTTTCCACTCTTTCTTCCAAAGACCAAAGCCAAATTTTGTTATAAAATTAAATAATAAAGTTACTAAATGAATAAATAATAGTTTAATAAATATACTGGGAGATTGAAAAGCATGAAATCAATTTCCTGCTGGTAAGGAGGGAAAAAAGACACTTTTCTATGACTTGACTGGACTTAAATAGACATTGTCCTGATCTTGTAATTGTTCCATGCTCAGAACATCTATTGAATTCAGTGTGAGCTCCAAAACCAGATCAATTAGAGGATCAGAGTTGTTTGGGAAAGGCCTGCCCATCACTTTGAGAAAACAAACCAGACAGACATTGAAAAAGAATGTAAGCCCATAACTAGTCGACAAGATTAAACAAACGGGGCTATGCAAATCCCACAGCCCATAAAGCAGCACACACTGTCCTAATGAAGCCACTTAAAACCAGGTCCTGCTCACACATGACAAGGGCTTTGTCACTAACTTCTGTGTATGAACTTTAAAATGAGTAAGACCAAGCTTCAGGAGGAAAAGTCGAAGTGTTGACACTAAGTTAGGGACACTAACTTAATTTGCACTATATGTTTAAAACCTACTTGAAGAGCACACAGCCCGGCAGCTTTTTGCACCACCAGAAGGCCTGACAGCACAATTCTGCCCTTAAGCAGAGGCGAAACTCTGGCTCCAGTCCAGAGCAACTGAGACTAACACACAAACAAAGTCTGCTTCCAGGCCTGCAGCTGGATCCTCGGGAACAAACCCCTGTGCTGCTCTGGAGCCCTGCTGATTTTAGCCCTACAAAACCAGAGACATAACTGCAAAATCTAGACCCTTAATTCCTAAGAAATACTGTAAGAGTTCATTTACAATGGATAACATAAAGGACAATTAAAAAAAAATACTTCGTTTAGCTTTTTTTTGTCCCGTTGTTTACAAATGGCAACTAACTGCACAATCATTAATCCCTTATCGGTATTTCCCTGCTGCACAGTCAGTTTTGAGGATCAGTTTTACACAGTAGGAGAATCTTAAAAAGTCTCACCTCGGGTTTTTTAAGGTCTCAGAGGAACAGTCCTCATACCTGAGCAGACTTGAGTACAACAGCAAGCAGCCTTATGTAGGATATTCAGTCTTTAGCCCATTTTAATGGACTCTGACTTAAGCAGTCAAGTTCTTGGTCTGCTTTATAATGACAGCTGGTTCTGCAAACATAAGTCTAATAATAAAAGATAACAATGGCATTTAGTATACTGGGTTCTTTTTTTTTAAATGGCAGCACACGTCATCAAGTAGTTCAAAGTTATTTCAACTTCAAGTAGGAAATTCTCACCATGAAGAGTATCAGCTACACTCAATTCCCACAACCATATAAAGCAGATTTCAGAAGAACTTCAAGGGGTTGTACAAAGAGTCATACACAGTCAGAAAAAAAGCCCATCCATTCCCTTCTCTGGGAATAATTGGGAACATATAACCAAGGAAAGACTGTGGAAGAGTCAGAGAGAGTGATTCTTCCTTGGGTGTATCTTCCTTGCAACCTATAGTCCACAGACTTCCCAAGTACTCCAAGACAGAGCCTCAAGGCTTTGTCTACATCTTTGTATTCAACATCCCTGATGGACTTTCTGTCCATCCACGTGTCGATTTTCTTTCTAACACAGTTATTCTTTAGACCATCCATAACCTCTTGTGACAGAGTTGCACAATATATAAAAAATACTAGCCTGTGCTTGGCCTCGAAGTGGATCCAACTATAACTGTGCATTTGAGACAGAGTAAAGCCCCACAGTGAGGCTCCCCCCAAGTCTTTTCTTGTGTATTAATGCAAAGCAGGCATTCACAGCTCCTGCTGGGCAGCTCCAGACACCACCATTAGCTATGGACTTGGTATATTTCCCATATACCACCAAGTTGCAACAAGGGCAGAGACGAAGCACTCTTGAAGCCAGTTCAGTTATGAAGGATGGCTTTCTTCTCTGAGAGGGAAATTCTACAAGCAGAATCCATGTTCTTCATTCATCTGACTGCTAAATTCCCTCCTTCAGCTACTTTAGACATTGCAGTTGGAAAAAAAACCCCAAAAAATCCAAACTGAGATATGTATTTAAAAAAGATGCTGCAGTTCCACAATTGCTTCCATAGGGTCACAGAAAAACAGGTTCTGAGCAACCTCAGCTGATATTATGTGACAGGGTGTGTCATTAAAAACTCACTAAACATTAGTTTGCAGCCAGATCAGTCCCTTGCTCTGGCTCCTCACACAACTGCCAAGCCCTAGAAAGGACATGTGACTGCTCTGTACTGTGACATCCCATTCTGGTACCACTTTAAAGTGGTTATGCAGGTGCAGTTTGCATCTTTCATTTTCAGGCCATTGATTCTAAAACAGATTGGTAGTTAGCAAAATATGTTATGACCTTCGTTACTTTGTAGAAATCTTAAAACTTCCCAGTAAAATCTCAGCCCCCTGGGCAAGTTCAAGCCAATTCAGAACCCCTTGCTTTTTACCAGCTACTATTCACAGGAGCTTTGAAGGAGTACACAATATTTCCCAATTTGTTAAAAGGCTGGAAAAAGGACTCCTGTACCATGACTGTACCTTGCTGAAATAAAAGAATTGGCAGGACTTCCCATCAACTCCTGTGTGGACTGAGCCCCCTGTTTTAAAAGCAATGTTTGCCAGTGGTGGTAGTTCTGATTATTCTATTTTAAAATTGACAAATTGGAAAGAAACTCTTTCTTCTCATTCCCATACTTGGAAGCGTGGGTAAGTTTACAGGACATCCTGAAAAAAATGCAGTTCACAGAGGGCATTAATGCAAAATGGTATATGGTGCAGAGACCATTTGCTCATATTTACTCCTTTTCTTAACACCAGACACACAGTTAAATATCACACAAAGTGTTTAAAATTAAAACACCCTTTCAAGAACTATAAAAAGACCCAGAAGCTCTGTAACATGTAATTAAATTGAGAAAGTAGCTCAAAGAGCTTGGCAGGGCTAAGAGAGATTAATGAATGTGTGGATGAAAATAATCCATATCTGCATTCAAAATAAAATAAGTTGGACCACCCATTTCAGCTGTGGACTCCACAAAGACACTACAGACAAGCCCAGTGCCGCTCCCCATCAGCCACAGAGTGCTGAGAGCAGGGGCAGGAAGCCCTTGGTACTTGAGCCCTTGCATCCCTTACAGGGATGTTAAAGCAGGACAATAGAGGATTGACTGAAATGTTTGGGATTCACCACTGTATTTCCACCAAAATACTTATTTCCAGAATAGGTATAATCTTAGGAAATGTTCACAGGTACTCACAGATATCTTACAGACACGTAACACAGGAGAGACAGTAATAGATCACCTGAGCCAGCTTTGTGACTCTTAAAAGCAAGTAACATTCACAGAAAAGTAAAATCCAATCACTTTTATTATTTAAATATGCATTTCCAGTACAAAAAGAGAAGAGCAAATTTCCATCAAAAAACACATTTGGGGTTTCATTTCTCTGAGTTTGTATCCAGCTTGATGAGTGGATTACAAACCCAAGCAAACTGAGCCTAAGGTTAATCAAAACACAGTGGAACTGCAATAGAGCCAACCATCACTGGCGTTCCTCTCACTTCTTTCATTCAGCACCAAAGACAGGATTAAGTGCAGGTGAGGAAAGAGCAAAAAACCAAAACCCCTGACTATTTAAAGTCTCAGTTTCCAGCACAGCAACGTCCAGAGTATATGCGCTCCTGAGGATGATTTGTATCACCACCAGCAAGAGAGAGGATTAAAAAAAAAAAGGGGGAAGAAACAAATGGAAGCAGAATATCAGATGTAAAAATCTGACATGCAATTGGGTCATCTCTATTGGTAATCTAGAATTTGAAATTATTAATACTTATTGTTCACATTTCTGAGGGGCAAAAAAAGCACATAAAAATAGTAAAAAATAATTTCTCACACTATTAGCTCAGGTCAATATTTGCATACTACCTTGTAGCAGGCTAGACTGCAGCTGAAAGATCAGAATGAGGAAAACTTAAAGTGTACGAGGCACAAAAAGGGGACACCACAAGAGAGGTGTGGACTGGTGAGGTGAGGAGGTTGATAAAACAGAAAACATGTAATAGAAATGCAAACACAGTGTCAGCAGTGGTCCAGGGAAGTTTTTCCAGCCCTGACCGAAGTAACACTCAAGTTTCTTTAAAAATCTGATTCTTCATTCCTTTCTTTGGAGAGATGATACAAAACTTAAATTATTTGTCATCATCTCTAAGTAAATAAGGTAGGGTATTTAGAAAATGCACCTGACCTCAGACTGTTTTTACAGCTACATGTGCTTTCCTTTAATTTGCCTCACAAATTGGGCTCTTGGTCTGACAGGCCATATTGAGCTCGTCTGAACATAGTGGCATCACCTGTAAAACAAGAGGTGGTTTTGGAAGAGAAATACAATCTAGCTAAAAAACTGAGCACCCCTCTTCTGCACAGACTTCACCAATGCCTGCCTCCAACCTACTCGCCTTATTCCACCTCCACAGAGCTCGGCATGAGGCATGTGGAGCTCCACATGAGGCAGAGCTCCACATGAGGCATACAGAGCTCCGCACCAGGCACACGGAGCTCCACACCAGGCACATGGAGCTCCGCACCAGGCGCACGGAGCTCCGCACCAGGCGCACGGAGCTCCACACCAGGCACACGGAGCTCCACACGAGGCATACACGAGCTCAAGTCCTCCCAGGACTACAAACAAAGATGTGAGACAAAGAAGCTGGGAGAAGGCTACAACTCCTGCAGGCCACTTGGTTTTATCAACCAAGGCATAAACCCTTCATTTGCTGCTCTGACATGAGACCCACGCGTGCTGTTTGTGCCCAGCCTCTCTGCTCTTGTGACCACCTCAGCTAATGCTGGGCATCCCCTGGCACCCCCCAGAGACACAAGTGTGAGGGACAAGGCTACAAATTATCCCGATATTTAATTCTGAGGCAGACATCGCTTTGCATTCAAGCCAAGTAACAGGGTTTTTTTTTTTCCTGCAGGTCAGATTAGTGTTCCCCAGCAAAGAACAGCAAGGACTTGGGTGCAGGTTTCCACCCCTCAAAACTTTCAGCCCTTTTGGATCCAGCCCAATCCTGCCAACGGGGCCACATACAAAATACAGCATTTTCCTGTATGAACAAAAGGAGTACGGGCCTTTGAAAGCAGTCATTAGATTATTAGACTTCAAATAAAAAGGAAGTGCATTGCATTTCTCCACTCATGATTTACTAAAATATGGAGTTGTCCACGTCCTTCCAAAGTACTGTGTCATGAAATATTCTGCATGATGCAAAGAAAGGAGGAACAAGGTTCAGAAAGACAGGTAATTCCATAACCCCATGAGCTGTTCCATGGTTTCAAAGATGACTCTGCGCATACTGAAAGTTGGGTGTCTGTTGTCAGTGCAAAAATCCCAGTGAAACCTGGTATATGGAAACCTACCCTGTGCTGTACTGAAACCATATGTGGTCAAGGCTCATTTGGAACTACTAAATTCCAGTGCAATATAATATGCATTCTTCATATTTCATCCTCTTTCAAAAATAAATTCTTTTTTGCTCTCCCTTGTTTAGTAACAATCACTGCTTTTGCCAGATACAAGTCAGACCAGAAAAACAGACTATTAGCCAAATTTGACTTTGAATGGTAAACTTACTGACTTGAAAATTTCAAAAAAGCCTGAGATGCAGCAACGTGCCTCATTTTTGCTTTGGTTTTTCTGGTACCTTTCAAGTGATACAACTTTTCCTTTCTTTTAATAAGGCTCATTAAATCATTATGAAATATAATTACATAGTACCAAAAAGCTCTTTACCATCCGCAGTGGTGTTAAATTTTTTATCTTATTGTCAGCTTACTACAAAAAGATATTAACCTTTAGCTGATCTATGCTCACATTTGATTGCTATCCACAGTGGTACATCACAAGGGGCCAGGGTTTCACTGTGCACTGCTTTACTTTCCAAGCAAGGTGCTTCTGACTCCGCCTTAGCTCCTCTGCTGTTTCCAGTGAAATGGATGTGTGGAACTCTTCTAATAGTCTCTGAAGTCAACAGCCAACACAGAGGAATATGAGGCTCATCACTTTAAGGCTTTAATGCCAAGATGTTTAGTGTCTTTTTTTTTTTGGTTCTAATTGGGCGCTTTGGTTTAAATCCTACTTTCTGACTGATGAATTTTTCGATTAATGCAACTCATTTTCAGCTTGGTATTTTGCCTAGTTCCCTTCAAATTGAAGCAATTATAGAAAAAATTAAGTGCTCCAATAATTTTAGACCTCTCCACACTCTGCAATATTATCAGTGTACTTCACTTTTTTTTTTTAAAGGTGCAAGCTCTTCAGGAGTGCTTACTCTTCAAGCACACACAGTCTATGAACTGATTAAATATTATCAGATAATTTAAAATCTTTACAAGAGCTTTGGCTTTCCAACACTGAAAGCAAATGCTGTGCTAAACTTGGATGATGCTAGGACATGGTATGCTCCAAACACAAGAAATACCAAAATTCTTTTTGAACAAAGACAATCTCAGGCTTTATAAATGCAACAGCAGAAAAAAAGAGCCTCCTCATGATTGAAGGGTAAACTCTTTCTTCTCAGATCACGAGCCAGAGGAGTTGGGCTGAAGTCCTGCCAGACTTCAGGACTGGCAGACAGCTGCACACAAAGCCTTCTCGACTTCCATGCTGCTATAGAAGTAGCCACAAAGACTTTCCTCTTGCAAAACAACTGGCACAACTGGGCATTTAACATACACGTCTCACTTTGAAGAAAAACCCACCACAAGTAGACAGAAACACTCACCTGAGGGGCTGCTGAGGTTTGAATGACTGCTGTCTTTGCAGAACAGCAGTCAGACACTCTTCTTGTGTCAGGAGTTCATAGGTATGATTTAAAATGAGCTCCAGAGCAGGAAGTTATCTCATCTTGCACACTTAAATGCTGTCTTAAAGAGTCCACTTTTACAAATCTACAGCACTTGATCATCATTTTAGTGCTCTTTTCATGTAAGGTTTTCAGAGTAGATATAAAGATGATACACCTACACACAGAAACATTATTATTTCTTTACATTAAAAAACAACACTGAGGCAAAGAGAGAAGGTTTTTTTTCTTGGCTAGTATTGTTAAAAGACTATAACACAAAGAAATATACAAAACACAGATACATTAAATCAATGTTTTCAGTGCAAGGCTTGGCTTCTTTCTATATGTTACACAGCATTTATAAGTTCAAAAAATACTGTATTATGTATGATGGTACATGGCCACAAAAACAGGCTTATTGCATCCTCTAACTTAGCAATACTAAGACTATCATTACAATTTTTAAACCACTCAATTAAAAACAGTAATGTAACTACAACATGACAGACTCCTGACAGCATCAAATATCTATTATTCATTCCTTAAAAAGAGGCAAAAAAGTAAAAGCAACACAGGTTAACTCCTTTTTTTTTCATTCTTGTTAAATACCAAAAGAGCAGTTTGTAGGATCAAGGGTAACTTGGGTTGCTTAACAAATGCCATTACATTCCACACAGATTTCTCCTGATTGCCTCAAAAAGCAATCCCCCTGGAGATGCAGCAAAGGCTGATCAGCCTAATCACTTTTTTGTCCCATGTACCACATTTTTTTTTCCCCACGTGCCGTGAGAACACCACTGTATTGCAGCAAATGAGAATATGTGCTGTAAGGGAGGAACTTCTGACCTCAACCCCAAACACTTGGTGAATACAAATTCTCCAAATTTAAATCCACCACCCAATTGCCTAATCCAAAATCAGCAATTCAACTGTTAGACAAATTCTTTTTACCATGTATTTCAATAAATACTTAATGAATAACCTGTGACAGTGAAAGAAAAAGGGATGGCAAGAGAGAAAGGGAGAGATTACAAATCAGCATTTACAGCAGCATATTTTGTCTGTTCTCCCTGTATCCATTTTCAAACCTGTCTTCCCTTTCTTTGCTCTTTGGAGTAAGTTTTCAACCTTGACCTTAGCAGAGTGAAGAGATTAGCTTCAGTGCTATGATAAGCAAGTCTTGGGTCTGAATAGCCCTTCTACACACACATCTATCGGCCATCCATGTTAGTGGATGTCAGACACGGATCAAGGGAGAGTAGACATCACACTGTAAAGGTCTCACCATGGATCAGCCTGTCAGAATGCTGCAAGAAAATATGTATTCTTTCTACATCCTGAGCCAAACGCATGAACTTGGGAGTGGTGTCAAGCTTCAGCTGGCCTACACAAACTGGAATCCAAAGGGCTGAACACTTCTCACTTGCAGCAAATCATGAACTCATCAGCAGAAATGCTCTGGATTTTCTTGTTTGAGACAGGGTGGACTTTACTGATGATGTCCTCTGGGAAAGAAAGGTGCTCAAAGTGATAGTGTGGTACTGAAACCTACTCAAACCTATAACGTTAAGTAACAGCATTCATGAGCCCCCCAGCTGCCCCCCAGCACCTCTCCCACAGTTTTGGGGTTTCACAATCACAACTTGTCTTCCTTAAGTACTATTTTCTCCTTCTTGATCTATGTAACACCCACAAAAATAACAGGGAAAACAATGAAACTGACTGCACACTAGGGACAGGGTTATAAAAAAAGCATTTAACATCAGCCTCATTCTGCTCCCATTGACGTCAGTTATAAAATTCCCATTGCCTTCCTGGAAGCCAAGAGATGCCACTGCAGATCACTTTTGAAAACAGCAATCCAAGAGCAGTCAAATGCAAAAAGATAGCAGACTGACGAATTTTTCTTTTCCCTCCTGTTGCTTCTAATTACAGCTTTATTTAACTGTACCCCATCATCTACATGCTGCTTCAGGGAGGGGGTCCCCCAGACCAAATGGAGAGGTCAAGGCCCTTTGCAAGTCTGCTAAAATTGATGCTGTGTCTCCAACCCAGCTTCCTCATTTCTCATGGAAGAGTGAATGTGTGCACATAATTTTTTAGTTCATTTCATATTTTACTCCTGTACTGAGGTGCCCTGATTGTCCACACTGAAAAAACTGTCTGGTTTTCTCCCTGTTCCTTTCTGGAACAAACTGTGAGGACACTCCAAGAGGAAGCAGTCTGACAGGAGAGTTCATCCCAGCATTCACGCTGCATAAAGAATACGTCTACATGGAATGCCAAATTTGGCTCGTTCAACCTTTCCGGCGGACTTCTCATCCTCTAACATCCACAAACCAACAACTCAGGATATGAAGCACACAACTCAATGGCATTTTGTAGAAAAATCACCCCCCCACACACACATCAGTCTGCCATGCTATCTGCCCAGTAGTTCAGGCATTTTGAATTGCCAAAATTCAAAATGTGTCACAAAAACCATCACAGAGACACCACAAGGACCAAGAAAAATACAGACCCAGGTATTGCAATATGGACATGGCCCAAAGCATGATGGACCTAGGCCAAGCCAGGAAGGCAGAGTGCTTTACAAATGAAGCTGCTTCATAGTATTTTTACCAGCCATCACATCCTCTTTGTGAGTCCTCAGCTACATCAGACAAATGGCTGCTCTAAGACACCAACAGTGTGAAAACATAGTGACATACAGACACACACTCTTAATCTATGAAATAGCATTTCAAAAAGGAAGGAAATAGGTGGGTGGGAGGGAGGTAATATTTTAAAATGCCACACTCGTGCCCGACTGTATCCAGTTATGAAGAGGAGATAAAGGTGACAAAGAAACAAATGCAAGAACTTCAAACAGGAACGGACTAGAGGAAATTAAGCCTGAAGTCTGGATCTCCACAATCCCAGAGCTCTGCAGCACTTGAGTCCAGCCAGGACCACAGAAGTGCTCAGTAATGAAAGAGAGAAAAAAGATTGCATGTGCCAGTGTCAATGGATGCTTTCTTAAATAAACAAGTCAAATCCCAGGGGTCAGGGAATCCATAGGTAATATTCACATTAATTTAATTGCATTGTTTAAACCACACACCTGATTTGGCAAGACAAAGATGCTTCTTTCCCTCCAGTAACCCAAGCAGCCAAGGGCATGCCTGATTTTGGAAGCTTTTTGAGTATAATTAACAGCAGACATTAAGAACTAACATTTAAGTCAGCTCTTAATGATGACTTTTTAATTTAGTCATAAAGCTCACTTAGACAAGACAAAGGTTTCTTCCTTAGTTCATGTGTATGCACCAAAAGGAAAAGGCACAGACTCAGAATTCTCCGTAACGTGGAGATATCCTGCTGAAGCTGACAGCAATGTGAAACAACACAGGCAGGACTGCCACTGCTGTCGTGTTTTCATCTCTGTAATTAGCCAACTGATCAGAGCATCCTTCATATTGCCCTGCAGTTTGTTGGGGCCTCTCTCGTGCCCACCATAAAAATATGGGTAAGAAAATCCAGGACTAACTTTTATCCAGACCAAATCTCTTCCCATACTGACAGCTCAAATTTGTTTTGTTCATCACTAGACCATTGAACTCCATAACAAACCAAGGGCTGAAAAAATCTTAATAGCAAGTACTTTTGGAACAGACTTCCCTTCTTCTCTTTCTCACTCCTCCTTTCCCTTAAAAACAGGTAGAAGAATGCTTGGAGAAATCACACATTATTTACATGCAGTATTATTTTATGGAATTTTTCAAGGTGTTAATTGAAAGTTTTAATGAATGTTAATCATCTGTCATTTTCATTGGCAATCTCCCCTCTGCCATATGCTTAACTTTTACACCTGTACAGATTTTGCAATCAGTTCTTTTGAATTGTTTTACTTTTTCAGTGTAGTATTAGTATTAATATTTAGGAAACAAGCCAGCTGCAACCAAGACTGCCATTGTCTGCAGTCTATTTACTACATATAATGCCTAGCCTCAAGTGGAATAGAGTAATACATTGTACTATAGTGGCACTAGTTTTGAAATATTTGTATTAATCCAGTACTTAAAGGAGATGCTGGACTGACACCTGTGAAGACCAAAGTACTATAAGGCAGGGCATGTACAGCACTCACAACATCTGTTTAAGCCTCCCTATATATTGTCCCTATTTTTGTCCCTTGCCTTTCACCCTACTTTCACCCTACACCAACAGGCAATCGATGCAAACTCCAACAGTCATGTTTCAGTTCTGCTCTTTTTAAGTAACACGGAGATTTGTTTCTGAAGAGATTGGGCTGAGGAAGCACAAGCATGCAAGTTATGAGTTCTATTTTTGACTGACTGCAAATGTTCTGTGTGAACCAAGTCACCCTCAGCACACATGGCAGAAATTTAAAATGGACATACCTACCAGGCTTTTCAGCTTTTACCCTTTTCAACAGGGCTGTCATCCCCTCTCCTCAATAAAGAATTCTGATCTTTAAAACGGGACTTTTCTCTTGTACATTTTAATCAGCAGTAATATAACAATAATATTTATCCTTGAGATTTAGCATTAAAATAACAAAGAGATGATTGAATGTAGCTTTAAACTCGTCTTTGCTTTTTCATCCATCACTACAAAATGGTCTAAGAGCTGAAACAAATCAGTAATATCAGAGCAGCGCCCCTGCTGCAAAATTGGCAAAAGTGAGAGGATGGTGAATAGCAAGTTTAGGTTTTTAAACTCAGGAATAAATAACAGGCAGGCTACTGTACATCTTGCTAATTGTCTGAGGATGAGATGCAAGAGAGGTGAAGGAAGCGCCTGGCAAGGACTGCAAGCCCCAGTACAGCTTTAAGCTTTAGTAGCAAACACTGGAAAAAGGGTGGAGGAATTTTGGTACAATTCCTAAGAGAAATTCGTATGTGCAAAGTGTTACAGAAAAACAGAGAAAACTGTTTCAGAATAGACTCACATCAGAGACCTGAGGATTTAGGTAATAAAACCCAGAATAGTGACAATGCCTTGTCCACTTGTCACTGCAGGCTGAGCAGCTGATTTCTGCAGCTCTTGCGAGGAAGGAAACAGGGAAGCAGGAGAGAAGGCTCTTTGCCCTGCCCTCCTGATGATACAAGGAAAGACCAGTGGAAGGGGCAGATTTAGAGAGGAATACTCCTTTGAAAGGCACAGCTCTTCAGAGTGTCAAAGTGTCTGAGCAATTCACAGCACAGAAATAGGTGCAGATTTCTACCTCTTCTTCAATTAAATTTTGGGGAACTCAATTCAAATAAAATTTTGAGAAAATTATTCTTCGGCTAAAGTTATCTCAGCAAAATGAACAGAAGTGTTACCTTCATTAAATGCAGTTCATCTTTCTCAGTATCCCTCTGTTCCCAAATCTACTGTATGGAGAACGGGGATCTGAGAGGCACTGTCTCAGTTTTTTCCTTTGGATATCATGCACCCCATGAAGCACCACAAGGTGAAAGGTCTTCTTTGTGGAACATATAACCTAAGAGTCTCTGTGGCCCTTTTTAATGGTGTGTTCCAGGAAGTTACAGGGTTGCAAACATCCATGAACTTTTTCTATTGTCTTGGAATACCTGGTGGTTTCCTTAAAGCCTCAATGCTTGTGATCACATGAAAATCTCAGTTTCTTTTTTTTAAGTGCTGAATTTTACTCTTGAAAGTTAAAGAGCCTGAACTATAAAGAGGGAGAGCTAGGGCTAATAAAAAGGAAATCAGAATCTATTACTTTTAAAACCCCACGATGCATAAGGGTTCTGACTTTTTAACACTAGGGATAGACAGAAACACTATGCAGATGATTTTGGACAAAGGACAGAAAGAACACCAAGAGAACAAAGTGTACAACAATCTCAGCTAACTGCAAAGTCTGGATTTCCTGTGATGAACTGAATCAGAAGTAAAATCCTATAACCTCTCCAAGTGTAAAATGGAATAACAATACAGTAGGTAACCCAGTGAAACCCTTTAAAATCTACTCATCCAAACCACTGCTTCTATAATATTATTATTAATAATGGCAACCCAGTACCTGAGAAGCCTTGAATTGAAACCTGGTGTAGAGATGCTCTTTTAGGCTACCACCTACTACCATGGAGGGACAGAAATTAGTTCTCTTACCATCCTTTGTGAGTCCAGCTAATGTACAGTGCTCATTTTCTATGTACCCTAGTTCCTATTTATACAGCTGTTCATTGAAGAAAAACTGTTTGAAATCATTTAGAAAGATAAAGATACCTATTTCAAGTATTAAATAAACTGCTAGGAACTTCCTAGAAATTTTGCTAAATGGTAGGAAGCAAGTTCTTTATTTTCCACATCATAAGCCTAATAACACTAACAAAACCCCTGCTCACTGCACTACTGCAAATTTTACAAAATGAATTTAGATTGCTGAGAAGAAAAACAGATGGAGCAGAACTGCCGAATGCTCTGGAAATCCCAGGGTTGTACACGTAGCACTGGGGCCTGAACTGGGATGGACTAAAGGGCACATTCTACTCACTTTCCAGAAGCAGCTTCCAGAGCATCAAAAGTGGAAATGAATTTGCATTTGCTCAAATGTAAATTATATTCATGAGAATAAAAGGAAATCTCAGAAGTTAGGCTTATATATAGCATATTCATGAATCTGAAAGGGGTATTTAGATGTCTTGATTATTTGAGCTTTGTTTATATTCCTGTTCTGTTGATTTGTAATGGCAAAAATATGTTCTCACCAGTCCCAAATGTTGATGTCCAACCAGTGAGGTGGACCAACAATGCATCATAAGCACATGGCAGAGACCAAGCTAATTATCTCTGATGCATAGATTAATTTGGGGTTTATGCTGGAGCTTTCAGGGTACAGCAAGGAGGAAAGGGTACAGCAGAAAAGTGCCAGAGCTGCAACAAGAGTTGGGGAGGAGAGGAAATATGAGAGGGCAAGGAAGGAAAGCTCAAGATTCAAGGAAGATAATCAGAAAAACTTCCAGCACACAGCTGAGGAAAAACCTGGATCTCAGCCTCATATCTTCTGTCTTTCTTTCCCGTCCCCTTTCCCATGTATGCAGCAGCCAAGATGGAAAGGTAGCTTTGCTCCACGGGAATAAAATCACCTGGCAATGCATCCAGTAACATTTGCTCTCAGAGATTATACTCCCTCTACAATGATTACTCTTACTTCACATTTTTACACTCAACACACACTATTACTACACTACACAGGGATGAGTACTCCACTGCACCACATCTTACCTAAAAGAAATGATAAATATTTTGTTTATATGTATCAGACTTAAAAATCATGAACTGTTAATTGCTATGCAAGCAAAAGGAACAAGTAACAGCAATGGCATGCTGCGAGATACATGTATTTACAAATTTACAATTCTCAGTTCACTTACTAAAAAATTCTCATGAAAAACTGGTCATCTCTTTTGAACAGAAAGGCACTAAAATGTTTCTATTTTAGGTATTACTCTACTGAGAGCTCAAGAGAGTTCTGGACCATGTTTCCACTTTGTCTGGGACACGGCAAAGTCCTTGCTAACTCTCTACTGTATCCTCAGGGCATTTGTGTATGAATGCTGCCTAAAGGTAGCATTGAAGACCTAGAGAAAAAAAGGAAATATAAGTAATCCTTGGCATTTTAAATTGATTATATACCAACTATTTTCCTCCGGACTGTACTTTGCCAAAACATTCTCCTGTGTTAAGTCTATGATGGGAAAAAAACCATTTCAATCTTATGTGATATCAAGACTTTTTAAAGTGTTTTGATAAGCACTGGCTTTTAATCAAGTATTACAACATTTGCAAAGAACTTGACGTAGTAAGTCACTTATATCCTTTGTGTATACAGTGTATATTTAGTCTCAAGGCACCACTGCTGCCCAGTGTGAGCCAGGCTCCTGAGTCAAGGACATCACCGTCCCAACAGCTTTTTTGTAACCCGTACAACCCTGTAGCACTTCCCTGAAAAATGAAATGGATGAAAGGCTGACATTCCCCATGTCTTCCTGAACACACAGAGGGGCTGCTCCCCAAGTGAAATGAATCTGCAGAGGATGCCACAGGATCCTGGATTTTGCCCATCTGGTGTTTTCATGTGCAAGCTCCGGCAACTAGAAATATTTTCATGGTCCCCAAAATGGAAGACACTTCACAGAAGCAATCCCTTAATCAATTCTACACAAGGAAGACAGTCCTTATACCTCCCTGTCTTCCTTCCACTGCAATTTGGCCCCGAAAGAAATCCCATTTTCTTGCAGGAGCAGCATTTCCAACAGGAGTATTCTCTACTGGCAGTGGTGGGGTGCTGAAGGAGTAAATCTAGATAGACAGCTCCTAGAGAGGAGTTTAAGGAGCACCATTTCCCATGGGGAACCTAAGGCAGAGGTGTGTAAGGAACACGTCTGGGCCACTCTGTGGATCAGTGCAAAGCCGAGATCAGACCCATCACCATGATGTACTGGCAGCTGAGAAAAAGAAAAAGAGGAGCTTCAGTGCTTTAGATGACAGGAAGAGAATTAATTTTCTGATGTGGTGTTTTGTTGATTCTTTCGTCTTGTCATGTACAGCAGAAATAATGTTCGTAGGATTAGAGTAAACTCACAGAAAAAGACTCTTATGATTATTAAGCATCTCAGCTTAAAATTTGATGCTTTATCACCTGCCAACCTTCCACATCAAAAATGATTTTTGTGTGTATTTGAAACACAAAATTTACAAAATATCAGCCCAGAATATAAAACACTTCTTAAACATGTTAGAAAAGTAAGTTTAAAATGTTGCTGAAGCTACAAAGAGGAAAAAGCCTGTCCACTGCTCTTATGCAATAATTAATTTTCATCAGGGTCCTTATTATGCATTAGTTTTTATAGAGAAACAAAACATAACTGCATGCTATTGTTTAAACACATTTGCTGGAAATGCCAGAACAGTAAAGGCTGGAAATAAGTGTAAATGATAATACACAAAATGTAGCTAAATGTATTCTATATTATGGATCCATAATACAGAATGCAAATGATTCTGACTAAGCATTCACAGGAGACAGTCTTTAGGGTGCATGCTGTGAATGTATATTATGAATAATGCATAAAACTTGGCTAAATCTTAATGAGTCCATTGACATCCTATGGGGTCCACAGGAGCCTTAGATCCCAAAGCATGTCAGTGGCATATTACTCTCCTCCCCCACTTCATTTAAAAAATACCTTCTTAAAACAAAGGAAATTAAAACACAAAAGAAAAAGCCCTTAGCTCTGATTTAACTCCCATATGATGGCAAATGCCGAGTCACAAACTCTGACTTCCCTCACTCTGTTGTGCCTTGATGTTCGACATTAAACCAGGGCACTGTATGGCCATTCTGTAGGGCTGCATCAGGTGTGGGACAGAAGTTGCTCCTAATTCCCAAATAAATACACTCAAGGGCTTCTCAACATACAAAAGAAAGAGGATGAGGTGATAAGCGCCCCTATTATATTTTTTCTTCATTCTCCTTCTCTAATTCCCAGATTCTTTAAGACCAATAATTAATGTAGAAGGAGATGGCAGAAAATATGAGGGGAAAAGACATGCCATTTACTAGTTGGAGCTACTCGAAAGAAGCAAGTTCACATGCTGAAGGACATGGCAATGGGTGCAGTCATGAGGACAAAGAACTTGACCGAAGAGAAGCGCCTGGTATTTACAGTTTCTAAGTACAAAAACACAGTAAGAAAATTTCCATCTCCTGAGTGAAACGGTGAGGTTGTACCATTCGATCTGAGTGTACGAGTATACCATATTCTCTAGGAAAAAAAAGTCTTGGCATCAAGCCCCAGCTCCACTCAGAAGTGTGAAGATAGTTTTTGTGTGTCATGTGCTTGGAAATAAATGAGTGGATTTTTCCTATAGTGTAAATACAAAGAAAAATAACTGGTTTAAGTTCTTGTTTATTTAGGGTTAAGAGTCCTCAAATCGGTCAAAATTGTAATTAATTAATTCTTGCAAAACCCATGAGTGATGGTTAAGTCTGTACGTCCTTAAACACAAGAAAGCCGAGGAACAAAAGGTCGAGACTTCCCCAGCACAGCAGAGCATGGCAGAGACAGAGCGGGGCCGTGCTCGTGCTCTCTGTGCTCTGCCCCACACTCACCCCTGCACTTGGGTGGGCCAGTGCTGCTCTGTTTAAGGACCACTTGGGTGCTCAGCCAGGTGACATGGGCAAAGCCAATAGAACAATGCCAAACCAATGGAATAGATCCTGCCACAGGCTGTCCTGGCCTGACTCTGCCCTCTATTCCCACGGCACTTGAGCCAGCACACTCATGCACCCCACAAGTCGTCACTGTACATCCAGCCTGGACAGCCCATGGACTGGCCAGCATGCCAAGGCAGACCTGCACCTGGGACTGGGCAGGATTCTTGTCCTCTCCCTCACACCCAGTTAGACCCCAGGTGTCTACACTCACTGGGGCTGGCAGATCAGGTGAGCACTTTTCACCCCATCCACATTTCAGCACCTGAACCTGCTAGACTAGAGCTGTAGGAACCCTGGGAATCCCTTCCCTCCAAAGACTGAGATAGGAAAATGGCTTCTGCCACAGGAATTGCCCTCCTGCCCAGAGCAGGGATCAGGGAGAGGAGAAGGAGGCACGGTTTGGGGCAAATTTGACAAAAACAAGTTTTGCAAAAAAAAAGAAGGAAAAATAGCAACTGCCAGGAAATTCAGAGACACGAGTGTTTTGTAGGTTTCGTTAAAATCTTCCTTCTCCTCCCACATGTGCTTCCAATGGAAAATCAATACCAGGGAGAGAGAAGCTATCTGGGTGTCCAGCAAGCGTTTTTGACCTCAAAAAAAATGTTTAATCTGGCTTTCGTTTTCCTTATTTCAACTTCTTACAAAAAACAACAAAATATCCAAACACGATTTTTTTATGTGAAGACATTCAACAGACAGATCTTTGAGGAAAGTAAGTGATGGAAACAGTTCCGCTGGATCTACAGCAGAATCTGGCATGAAACATACACAGAGAGAGCAGGGACACGTGCGCTGATCTTCAAGTGTAGCTGTCTGTGTATTTAAGCACGAATACACAATCTCATTTTACACCATAACAATATCCTTTTCTTTTGGTGACAGGTGAATTTTGGTGCAGTTATAAAATAAACCCAACTTTCTTCTTGTGCAGATGTAAATTTAGCCCCTACATGAAAACACATATATTGACACACACACGTATACATTCTAACCAAGAGCGAGGGTTTCACAAGAACAATACTGTCAAAGTATTTTACCTTTGCAACCCATCCTGCTGCTATTTATACTCACTGCTGCAGATATCAGCAATTGTTTCCTTGCCTCCTCACCCCTCCTGGACACCATGAGAATGACAGAGAACGGAGTCTCTCGGTAGCACTTTCATTCCCAGCGGGAAGCTCAAGCGTTTGTGATATCCATTTTGATACAAAACCTAAATTAGGCCTCTGGAAATAGGTAATGCATAAAAAGAAGCATTTTTGTGCCACAAGATTATTATTATAGGTTACTGTTAACCCTTGGGAGATGGCGGTGAGTCCTGCAGCTCCCCACTGGGTTGAATATTTGCTGAGAAATCACAAGCACTACCTAAGTAGATATTTCAGGTGTGCTTCCTGCTAAAGAGAACGATCCTGTTGACCTATCGTATTCTTATAGCCAGTTTGAGAGCAAAGCATAGTGAGTTAAACAAAAAGGATCAGCACAGCGTGCACATGCTGCAACTCTCCTGTGCTAAGAGAAGATTTAAAAGGGGCTAGATACAAGGACAACTGTGGAATTACAAATGCAGAAATCAAACAAACAAAAAAATACTGTATTTGGGAACTACCCAAAACACATTTTGCTTCTTGGCTCCCTAAAATTCTCCCTTATGGCAAAGTTTCCACTGGGTCACAATCCAGTGAAAAGAAACACGTCATTCAAAAAAAGGAAAATATAAATCCAAACCTTTAAATATTTTGTAGTTTTCAAGTTTCAAATCACTGCAGATTAAAGTGTCAGGGCTGGAAGTCTGTGTGATTTATCCCGCCTTCACAATTGCAAATCATCAAGCTATAGAAATAACAAATTAAATTTTTTTCTTCAGAACCACCATCATCCCTGAAGTTTGGAGAACTGGTCAATAATTTGGATTCAGTGAACCAGGCTATATTGCACTAAAGCTACACCACCTCCTGTTGTGATACAAGGTGGCCTAGCATTACTCATTGCTTGACTTACTCCCTTAGCAAAATGAGCCACACAGGAAATTCAATCTGTATCTGCCTACACGATTAATTCAAGTTCAGCTTATCCTAAGCATTTCTCTTTCCTTCAGACACGCAGACTTCAAAGGGCTATAAACTGTGATCTTAAACGCAAAACCAACTGTGCGTTCGTAAGTTTTCACTAAATATAAATAAATATTTTAGTAAACCATAGTTGCTACTTGTTAAGCCTGGGAAAAATGGAGCCTTGCTGTAACCTGGAAGACAAATTGGATCTCAGAGCCTCACACATCCTCCCATTCAAATCCCCGTGCCTTGTGTACCTGCAGGAGTAACAAAGGAGAAGAATTCCAATAACTTCATGTAGTAGCAAGGTAGACTGCGGTACTCCTAATAAATGTAAGCTTTATAGCTCCTTCACTCCAAAAGCCACATTCTCAGTGATTCCTATGCACTGAAGTGGAAGTCCTGTGGAAGAGGTATTAATTCACAGACCATCCTGACTATCGCGCTGGTGACCAGAGCACACAAATCCTTGCACCCCTATGTGGGTAAACATTCATAAAAATATCCTCCTATCAACAGAACAGTTCACACGGGCTACAACTCACTGTGAACAGCAATGAGCTTTCCGTTTGGCCTAGGGATTTTCCTACAGCCATGGAAAGGCACAGGGAGGAAGCGAGAAGTCCTGGCTGCTCCTTTTCCGCTCCACCATTAGGTTTGGCATAGCTTTTCCTAGACAGCCCTCTTTGCTCTAGCAGCTCTGACATCTGCACATTGCATTTGCCCTGTTGTGCAAGCAGGACTATTTCCTCAGAGATAAACAGAGATCACCAAGCCCACAATGCCTGACACAAACAGAGCTCAGATCCAAGCTTCCTTGGGTCGCCTAGACCCATCCTTTTCACTTGCAAATGTAAAGTGAACTTGGCAAGACTCAAAGGGGAAAAGAAGGAAATTATCTTAATAAAGAAATGGGAATGAAAAATCTTCCTCCCTCTTGCGAGCATGCTTTTTTGAACAGCTATTTGAATCATCCCAGCTTATAGACAGTCCCACTTCTTCAGCAATGGAAAAGCAATACAAGCGTTCTGTCATTCGATCCCCCCAAACATTCTGTAATTTAATGGGAGCAGGCTCCTCACTGGGCTCTCAGACAGAAGTTTGCCCACATGCCTTTTAAAGTACATACCTGATTTTGCCTTTGTCTGCTACACTCCTTTTGCTGCTGCATTCCCAGGAAAATGTTTCTATACCCACTTTCCCCTGTCGTTTCTACAGTCTGCTCAGAGATGGATTCATTGCTGGGTTTCAGCAGTTACGCTTCTTCCTCAGTTGGTGCTTCCTTTTATTTATTCTGAAGTTTCCAGTGTAAAACAAACAGGAATACACCTTTCTAAAATTACTACTATCCCACTGTCCTCCAATGCAACATTAACAAGAGGCAATATTCTCCAAAGCTATGAAGCATATACTGCCCTAAATTACACTGCAGTTGCTGCCCTGAGCTTACACATTTTTGAATAGGAAGGCTCCCAGGGATCTCTCTCTCTGTTCTGACTGCATTTACTGCTTTAAAATATTTTTAACCCAGACACTGAAGTGCCAGCCTAGCAGCCCTTCATGCTAATCCTAGCCTGGGTGGCTGTTCTTAAGGGAAAGCATTCAAAGATTGTAGCAGTGCATCAACTTTGACCCTTTTCACTTAAAACATGAGACTTCTTTTTTTTTTAGGGAAAAAAAATTAGATTCCAGAGGGAATCACTGAACTCTGACCTGCTTAAAATTAGTTTTGTTTTAGTGCCTGTGTGGTGACTCAACAGGCCAATTTTCCAGACACTTAAGATTTCTCTGCTCCTGAAGATTCCAGTTCAAGTCCTGGACTCGCTGCCTGGGGTCGGATCAGAACACTTTGTTCCAAGGCTTCAAGCAGTGAATTCCCAGATTGCCGTACCCTTGCCAGATGCTGGCATGCTTGGTAATAAGTAAGGCTGCAACCAAGCTAATTATATTTTTTAAAAAATCTGTGAAGAGTTTTGCTTGCAATACATATGTTAGACCAAAAGAATTTCCCTTCAAAATTCAGCAGTCAAGAAATGTTTATATGGCTCTGATAAACATTTCATGATAAGCTGGATTCTTTCAGGGGGGAGGGGGAAGATGTGTACTTTGGTTTTAACAGTGCAGCAAATAATTCTCAAATAGGGTCTGACTGAGTGTATCCATCTCACTGGGAATAACTGATTTCTTTTTTTTTAATCTGTCACAGGCACTACAAACACTAAATGAGTCACCATAGACTCCTATGCTGCAAAAAATAGCATCACAACACTTCATTTGCTCTTCAACAGGACTTCAAGTGTAGTGCCTGGTATCAAAAAGCCTTGTCGGTTAACAAATTAAAAAATCCCAGGAAATGACACCCCAACACAATCTCTTAAAAAATTACTTCCTGCAGAAGTTTAACACCATCCAGCAAAGCAAAGCTCATCTAGGAGCACTAATTTTCCTCGATCTCAACAGAATTTTTCAGTTTAATCTTATCATTAACGCTCTAGCATATACTTCATATCTTTCATCAAAGGATCTCAAATGATTTACCAAACAGCCCCACAAATCTGTAAAGTGAGTGAGCACGATTATCTCCATTTATCAGTACCAAGGAATTAAAGCAAAAAAGATGCTAAGAAACTTTGGCCATGAGGCAAGAAGAGCCAGACCCGGAGACAGAACCTAGGTGCTGGTCCATATTAAATGGCATCTGTTACATTTCCATCCCTGTTTCACAGCGATTATGGGAAGAAAAGCTATGCCAACGCCTGTAATCACTTATTTGACAGCTGCTAACCCAACGAACACAAAGGCAATTTATACACCGTGCCCTCATCTGCCTGGATTTGATCATGTATGAACACAGCACTAGTACTTGCTCCAATGTAATTCTGTGGTTTTCCAACTAAGAATGTAGCTTTCTTCCTTTTTCGGAAAGACAGCAAGGCACTAAAAGACAGAGTTTTAACACGCAGTCATCAATATGCTGTTCTTACAAATACAAATGTAAAACAGTAATAACACAAACAATGATTCACACTGTGCTGTATCAACAGCATGACTGTCTTCTGCCCAGAAAGCCCCCCTTCACCCTAGACACAGCACCTCCCAGGACAGACAGGCCTGGCCTTACGCCCCAGGAGACACTGTCAGGACAGCCAAAGGCAAGGGAAAATCTGTGACGACAGGGACTCTGGCTTGTGAGCATCCTCCACATATTTAACCTCAAGATCTGCCTGCACCTAGTGATCACAGTTGGTGATCGCAGGACCTTAAAAACATCCAGTAAGGGTAAAAGTTTTGAACCTGCTCCTCTAGAAGCCAAGCTGCTGCGCCATGGCAAACAGCAGTGTCTAGTGTGAAGAAGTAACTCTGCATGGTGGTCCCTGTCAGATGGCCAAGTCGTGATTTCTCTGCCTGAGAGGACCTCCCAAAGAACCACTACAGCATCCCCACCAATGAACCTAGTCACACAAATTCCCACCATGCCTTCTCCGAGGAGAACTGTCACTGGATTGAATCAATGTGAGCTAACTAGGTTATTCATCACCTGCAAAAAAACGATGCTGCTCAGAGCTTTTTGGACACAATGGTGAAGTGAAGAAGGCTTTCTTCACCGCCTACGCAGCCTGGGCTCAACTCTGCAAAACAAATTTGAGCCGCAGTCAGACTCAATGTCAGACTTTTGCCAGCTGAGCTCCCTCTCACTTCCTCAGTTTCAGGTCATCTGAATACCTTGACAACCTGTGAGGATAAATCAAGCACAGAAGGTGTTTAGGAACTAAACACACATGTCAGGTGTTTCTACAAAACCTACACAAAGTTATATCGAAGCATCCCAAATTCCAAATCCTTAACAAATATATCACACATTTTGGAAACAGTGGGCAGAGACTTGAAACACAGCCGCACTGGTTATAAAAAATGAAAGGAGACAGAGTAAAGCTGGGAGGAAAGCAGGAGAGAATGCACATTTTTTGCTGTGGAGGACAGATCAGTTGCATGAAGCTTATCTTCACTGGGGTTGACTCTTTGAAGAGCTCTAATCTTAAAGCATATTAAACAACACATTAATGCAGGCAGTCACTGATCTGTTGATCCCCATGTCAGAAAAGGACTGCTGGGACTCACTGGTCTGGCCTCCTGCCTGATGGAAGGACCTCACCCAGCAATTCCCTCTAACCCCTGGTACAGCAAAAATCAGGGCCCAGGCACAGACCCTGCGGGTCCTCCTCTTGCATTGAGAGCATTAGAAACTGAATATTGCCACTTTCCATCAGCCCATCTTCCCTCAGCCACACCAGCTAGGTACCGACGTGCCCACAGACCAGGGAAGAGACCCATGGCCATAACCCATTCCCACAGTCAACATCTGGTTCTGTCACCAGATGCATCCCACTGTATGTTACATGAAAACTGTTCATGCCATTGATTGTTTTTTAAGAAATTATTTACTCAGGCTCTTTGATCTTCATCAGCACCAGCAAAATTAAAACTCCCATTCAGCAAAGGGCTTAAAACATTTTCCAGATTTTAAGCACTGAAGGAGACCTGCTGGCTACAGTGGGACTAAAGTGCTTAAAGCCAGGCATATTCGGAACCACGTCAGGGCCAAAATCCCTGCACAGCCATTCAAAATGCATCCAAGGCTTGCGCTTTGCTTCTGGAAACTTTATTCTCACTTTACATATAGTCAAAACCTGACAAGAGCTCACTGTCGGATTATGCAGGAAATCTGCAAGTTTCACCAAGGTGTGATCTTATGCTTTTTCACACATTATTGTATCATGCTGCGCCAGAACACTAACGTATGCACAGTTCTAAAATAACTTGCATTATTACAGCCCAGCACGGCAAACGGCACTGAGAAGCCAACACGCAGACCTCCAGAGACTTGCTCCTCAGTGACTTGCAAACTGATAAGGGGTCACAATTCCTTTCTTACAAGGGCGGGGGGGAGTGGGGGGAATTTAGAAAAAGAAAATTAAAGAGAAACAATCCAAACCAAACTCAGCATTTCAAAACCTTTTCCCCCATTTCTCTGTCTTTCAAATGAAACTGTCAATTTTCAGATTTGTCTTTGGTCATGTCAGGGTGGGAAAATGGGATTTAATAACATTTAACTGACTTGCTATCAAGAAGGAAACATATTTTTCTTCTCTCAAATTTGAAACCGACACTTTCTTTTTTTTTTTCTGTTGGCCTACTTTCTTTTAAGTTGCTTTTCAATTATTTATGAAAATGCAATAATGCATTACTTTGCTGTGCAAATGTTTAGAAGAAGGAGATAGTGTCTTTCAAGTGAAAAAAACCCATACATGGCCATACAAGGGTTTATTTAGAAGCGCATTGCAGGTGACACTTTATAAAAAACAATATGCTTTCATTTGCCTCCCAACACACATCCCCATTTTCTTTAAACTGTGTGTTTGAGTCAATACAAAGAAGTCCACAGCTCCACAGAAACATCCCACTCATTGCTCTCCTGAGCTGGAGCTGTAACAAACAAAAGCTCTACATGGCAAACTGTACAAGGGGCTGAACCAAAGCCTATTAGGACACTAAAAAGACTCCACACTTCCTGAACAGCCTAAGAGAGGGCAAAACCTTGTCCCACTAAATAAAAAAAACTAATAGCAAAACTCTCAATGGTTCAGTCAGATTTTTTTTAAGTTTTTTACTACCTTTTTCCTTGAAACAGCTGAATTTGGAAACAGCTGCATTTCAAGCCCACAGAACATCACTGAACACCGACTGCTGAACTTCTTTCTGCAACTTTCGAAATCCCATGTGGATGCACACTCAAGTGGCTAACCACAGGCTCACCACCTCAAGGTTTTAGCATCAACAGACTAAGACAAATAGCAAAGTCTGCCCTGACAGCAGCAGCTACAAAACCAGGCCCATAAATCTCCCCTTCCATCTCTCAGGCTCTGCTCTCACATACACAATTTTGGCTTCATAAGGTGACTTGTCCCTATCACTGTCAATGGGAAGATGAAAGTTCTTTCTTTGCAACAGTTTCTGCAGGAAACTCCGCTCCATTAACAGAGGGAGCCATGAAGGATCAGCTTCATGAAGATTCTACTGATCTGGTATATCAAACCAGGAAAAAAAAACCAGAAAGCATTAAAAAATGAACACAGATGTTCTTAACAAGATCATAACACAAACTGAAATACAATCAGAGAAATACAACCCACCAAAACAACCCTAACAAACCCTAAAACAACCCTAAATAACTAAACTAACCTCCATCCTGAAGGTTTTCAAGCCTCAACTCTACCAAACCATGACTGTCCCAGCCTGCTGCTGGCACTGACCCTGCCCGTGCAGGTGGCCTCCCGTGGTCCCACCTGACCAATATCCCCAGTGATACGAAAGAAAACAAAACTGTAGAAGGACTTAGAGAATCAATCTCTGCTACTATTATTAAAAATTTACAATGTCCTCCGTATCACTTCTCAAAATGGGAATCCATGTAAATCCTGCAGTCACTGGAGGTCCTGGAAGACACCTCTCACACTCGTCGCAGTCCCTGCAGGCTGTCAGAACAATGTTTAACAACACAGGTAACGTAGGAAATGAACCTTTTTTCTTTTCCCCTTCGCTAGAGTGACTTAGGCACCTAAATCACCCTGAAGGTCAGTGGGGCACTGTCTGTGCAGTCTTCAAAAATGGGACTTAGCTGCATTGAAATCTCATTTATCTAACTAACATAGCACTTGTGTAAACTCATATTTTGCTGAATTGAAATGAACTAAGCCACATTTCTAAAGCTAAGCCTAAACTTATATATTGTTCTTAAACAGGGCCATAAAGCACACCTCTACAACTCACACTCAGGTGTTGAGATAAAAGTAATTACAGAAAACTGTAGTTATACAAGTACATATTTTCCTTTTTCTTATATGTAAAACCACAGAATTTAAAACTAAGCAAAGCAAGAAGAAAAATCTTGCATTCTTAAAACCTTTTACTATTGTGCAACAGCATTTTTCTTCCATCTTGCCTCTTACAGCTACTTCTTTATGCTGTGCTTGCATGCATTGCAGAGGTGCTTGGGTATGCAACTACTGCTGCTATTCACATCACAGGACCCATGCCTTTACCTCCAATGCACTTCAAGGATTAGAATCGCTTGTTTTCTCCATTTTCTACCCCATTTCAGCTTGTAACTTCTCACTAGGAGCCACTTTCTGTGCCAGCACAGTGCATGAGTTATTAAAAGAACAGTGGGACATCTGTAGAAGGTGCAAGAAGGTGCTTCCCTCCCCTCCATTGCTCCTTGTAAAAGCATTGCTCTCGTTCAAAGACCACGTCTTACACAGAGCGAGATATTGGTCTAATGGCATCTTGTCACTGGGGTAGGAGGCAAGCATCCACGTGAAGGACCCAAGCACACATTTTAAATATGTTGGGCATCTACCGGATGTGTGCTTGGACAATCCCCTCCACGTGTTTTACTGACAGGGCCTCAAGTGGGTGTAGACCTGACCCCCACTCTCAGCCCTGCTTTCAGGGGCTGCCCACAGAACACATCCCAGGGCATCACCACACGCTTTTATTGGGCTGCTTTCCTCCACAGCACTTTCCTGGCAAAGAGAGGCCTTCAGCTTCCAGAACTGTCAATTGCCTTTCAGAAGCACTAAACTCACACATACACATTTGTACATATTCATCAGCATTTACTCATTTGTAGCCTCTCATGAGAATTAATATTATTCCTCTACAGTGGAAAAACTTCCATCATCCTGTGCAAACTGCTACTTACCTACGGCAACCCTGTTTATGGGAATGCCTCATTATATATAATTTCAGGTTTCAATTGGAAACTGTTTCACAGAAGTGACAAGCACTTCACTATTTCTATCCCAGCTCTGTCTTTTCTGTCTACAGGAGGCTCAAAACGGATCGCGGCAACAAGTTCCATCAAGAACTCAATACTCACCCTACTTGTGCACACACTGACTGAGTAATCTGTGTGTGACTCCCAAACCTGAACTAATTAATTGTCCTACATTTGTAAATCTCAACCACAACGTGCTTAATGCACCATGGTGGCACTACACAAACCCCCGTTCCCGGGAATTGGAACAAATCGCTCAGTTTCCTCAGAATCATTCTGTCCTGCTCCTGGCAGCTGCCTGCATGCAATTACAGATATAAAATCAATCTGAAGCACAGAAAAGAGCACAGTATCTCCTACTGAACACACTCTTCTTCCAGATTTGAATTTGTAAAGCAGAATATTCCATTAACACATTCCCTTTCCTGGGACTTAATATGCTTCTTATATATTTTGCATAGCTTCCTGGAAGGTGTGTTCAATTTGTTATTAAACAGAAGTGTAATTGACACATACACTGCATTCCTTGATATTATTTATGTATTTGTCTATATATCAACATAAGTAGCATGATCTTTAATGCCATGGCATAAGGAGCAGGCCCATCTCAGCGAAAAGACAGTTGTATGTTCCTGGATGCCACGTGAGGACAACAGAGTGCCACAACAGCTGCCTTTCCCTCGGTACCTCAATGTCCCCAGACTCCTTCCAGAGTCAGTGGAGGAGACTCTACCAGAGTGTGATTTGGTGGAATACTCACTGTTACAGAATAAGTACTTTCTCTGTTTCTGTAAAAAATTCTTTAATACAGAAGTCAGTATCTGGCTTTAATTCAATCTGCTCTGAAATCACTCGAAAACGATTCCTTTTCTATCATTTTCTAATTCTCTTCTCTAATGGTTTCTGAATCTTTTTCAGTATAAACCTGGTCTATTAGGACTAATCTCCTGCTAGGTCGGTTGTGACATTAAAATGCTGTTCCCAGCTAAGAAAAGCAACTCTTCTATTCAGTGACTAAAGGCACTGAGTTAGCCATATAACAGGTATTTTGCTTTCATTTAAAAAAAATGGACTGTAAAATTAACTTCTAGATCCTTATTAAGAAAATATTTAATTGGTTAGCTGAGGATCACAGCTGTGTCCCCCAGACTTTTTGACTACACTGAAAGCTTACTCATACACAAGGATTTTACATCAGTATAAAAGGTGGACTCCATAGTCCTAGTTTAGAAATTGAACCAGTTTAATTAAATGTATCTTTAGACTGACTGCTACAAACCACAATATGGCACCCAGTTGAATTTAAACCTGTTTTGTTCACTTACTCCCTATAGAAACTGAAGATACTGCAAGCCATATTTACATCTGTTTCAAAGCTTCTCAGCAGAGCAAGCTTAACTGAATTTTGTCCCCTCTCCTCCAAAACACGGGCACACAAAGCAACTTAAAGGAGGAGGAGCCCAGCTACGAGCCAGCAATTTCATGCTATCCCATCAGCTCTTTGCTGTCCTAGCCATCCTTCTAACCTGCTTAACCCAAAAGCCAGTGCTGAGAATCTGGGTTAAATTAAATTAAATATATCGACATCACTGCCACTAAGAGCAGTAGTAAGTAAGACCTTAAATACAATTTTAGTAATACTCCAGTTACACCTTACACACCCCACAAGGCTTGAACTGGTAAAGGCAAGTTCTGTGTACATAGAGCAAATCTAAGCCTGCTGAATTAGACACGAGCATTCTTAAGACATTTCAGACTCATTTCAAGTAAAACCTGGATTACCTTTCTAGGCACCAGGAGACAACAATGGAAATCACTCCTCCACAAGATGTGGTTTTATTTGGCTCTTCTTCTGCAAAACTCTGCTCCTTGCAAAAGCTACAAAATGCCATCAAATTGCACTGGCCAATTGAGCCTCCTCAGTTTCTCTCAGGACGTGCTCACAAACCAAAACAGATTGGTCTAAGTGTTCAGTGTCCTTTCTCAGACCAGTACAGTACTGACTTTCCCATGTATTTTAACTATAATAATTCAAAGGATCAAATACTAGTACATAAATATATAATTTAAATACTGTGAGGCTTTTTCCTTGAGATTTTGCCATAGTGAAGGGGATTTTATCCCTGTAAAATAACTCTGACCTGCAATTTTCAGGCAATTAATTTCCTTGAAATATAGACAAATACTTTATTCTTCAAACAATAATCACAGAATACACTTTAGCTTTGTCACCAGGATTTCTTTTTATTTAAAAGAACAACAGGAAATGGGGAGGGGAGGGGAAGACTTCTATTAAAGGACAATTCACTGAAAGGTCTTTTAGCTGGCAATTGTCAGCACAGCTCAGGGCCAATGGATCAAATTTAACTCTCAAAAGTGCTGATGGTTGTATGAGTCTTCACAGTAGGGGCTGGCGCTCTGGGCCACTCAAGTTCAATTTTTGGTGTTACCACGGGATGTAGGAACTGGGATCTTGGTGAGCAAAGATTTGCTCTGTATTTGATGCACTGGGTAAAGTGGTATTCTTAAAATCACTAGCCTCCCAAGCAGCTAGTAAGCCAGCAGGAGGTTAGTAGGAAGAGAAAGTAATTGTCCTTTGTGCCTCCGAAAATAGCCAATATTAAAGGATCCTCTTATGTATTACCTGCGTTTCAATCTACGCTTGCAGCTCAAAGGAAAAGAAAGAGGCTGGAGGAGACAGAAAATAAAGCTGTCAGAAATATTATAGGAGACCCTCCTCAAGCTGTCATGAAGTGTATGGTCTCCTCACCTAGAAACCTGTTCAGCCAGAAAGGATGAGTGCTCTGTAAGCAATAAAAACTTGTTCAGACAATGCACTTTACATACACAGAGTGTACTGTGCATGTCCCTGTGCATTCACCACGTGCCTGAAGAGGCCAGAGACCTGGGGAGAGGCACGGCAAGAGTGATCCTCAGACACTTATCCAGGATGTTCATAGTGCAGCCAGCACCACATGGACTCCACTGTACTTAAGTCATCGGAAATCCACTTTACATGCAGCCTCCGCTCTCCATGCAGTGCCCAAAGAAGGTGGAAGTGCAGCATGACCAGCAGCAGAATGCAAACCTGATGCTCTGATCTTGACCTGAATGTTGTTATCTGTTAGCGAATTTCCCAAAATGAAACAGATTTGGCTGCCGATTTCCCTAGTCTTACTGTTTGGTCACAAAACTGAAAGGAAATTTACTTTGGGTCTGGGCACAACATGAAAAAGAAAGAAAACTCTCCAAAGCCTCCAGTGCTTCAGTGCTGCTGGAAAGGAGCTCACTCTTGTTCCAAGCTTCAATTCAAATGCTGTCTAAACCGAATTTGGGTCTGAACTTGACTACGTAATATATCCTAAGTGATTAACTGGACTATATCTAACATCTTGACGATATGGAGAATGTAAGCAAAACAGATTACAAAACCCCCTGAACTTACAGTACAGGAGACTTAAAGGCTTTACAAGGGCCATTCCAGTAGGGTCCAGATTCCCACTTCCTCACCAGCAACACTCCCACTGCCTTCTGTATGAGCACAGCTCTGCCTGTTCAGGGAACATGTGAGGATCCTCACATGTGAGGATCATGTCCTGTTGAAAACAGGAAAAAGAAAACTTCTTTGCTAATAGGAAAAAAATCCTTGTAATAATACTAATCTATTTATAATGGTCAAAAAATATGACAGCTTACAACAGCGTCAGAGCAGTGCTTTGGCAATATTTTAGCATACTGCTGTATTTTTAGAAGGACTGTTCATTTACTTTCTCCTAAATGCTGCAGTTCTTATTTTTCAACAAACGATCTGTTTTTTTGGTGTATCATATGCCAACATCAGAGTGTTTTATCTCAGGGTAAGTAGGAACTGCAGGCAAAAACAAAGCTCCTGCACACATGCTGCTGTACAGCAGCACTGCCAGAGATGCCAAATCCCAGTCTCCTCCCGTGCTTTATGCAGTGAGAGCTCCGCCACTTACAAACCTTCCTGGAACGCGGCGCTGCGTTTTTACGATGAGTAACAGAAAACTGCTGGGTTTCTTCATCCTGAGCATTGAGGAACTATCCCATTGTAAACAATAGGGCTGACAGTTTAATGGTATTGCTCAACCTAACTGATTCTGGCAAGCAGCACGTATGATAAGAGTGCAGCAAGATGTGTTTAAGCACTTCTATGTTTTCTCAGCACAGAGTACCTTACTATTTCAAAATTCATCTGCAAGCTACCTGCGAACTTCAGTGTAAAACTGTAAGCTCTCTGTTAAGTCTCACCTGGGCCTACAAAATCACGACAAGATGATCCCAGTCCCTAAGAGCCTCTACAGCTGTAACTCCAAAACCCATAGACAAAATCCACAGGCTCTTATTTTCTTTCTAAAAAGCATGTATGAGCTTCCATTGCTTACAAAAACTTACACTAGGCTAAATTAAATACATGTGCACCCACATGTTAACTGAATTAACTTGAAACCATCAATACATCTCAAATGTCCATCTGTTTACACGAGCCACTTGCAGCTTTCAAGTCTTGTGCTCCTTATAGTGTAACTCTCAACCAAAACAGTTGAAGTGGAAGCAGAAAGCTCTGCTGTGAGATTTCCATGCATAATGACCATGTGTTTATTGGGTTTTCATGTTCAAATCATGTCAGAATAGACATGCTATCCATTTGCAAGATGCAACACATTCGTGCCAGCCTCTCCCTCTTCAGCTGCAGAAGCTTCGTAAAACAAAGCTGGCTCTAACCTGGACAGATATAGCTAAATTTAAAAAAACCCTCCCTTTGCAATTCCAGTTAGATAGCTGTAAATGGTATAGCTTGCATGACAAAGAATTAATTTCTAAGGCAATAATGTATCTTCCAGGTCTGGGAAGGATTATGAACAGCAGATACAAGTAGCTGTTTTCAGGTAAATTAGAGCTGATAAAAAACTGACCAAAAACTTTGTACTAGCTCCTCATTAGAAGTTGCCTTTTAATCTGAGTGGCTCACTTTAGCAAGGCTGCACGCAGCTAGCTGGATTTAAACTGGCAGGATTAAAGCCAGGACACATTATCCTACAGTTCTACAGCTGGAATCAAACTTCCTTTCCTAATCTGAGCTAAACTTATTATTTCACTCTTCGACAGAGATGGAGTGAAATGCAGCTCTATTAAAAATAATCAACCCAAACCATTTTCTCTCTAATTTTAGGATATTGCTGGCTTTCCTTTTAGAAGAGGTCAGCGTTGTCAATGATAGCAAAAGGTACCTGTGCCAGCATGTGATACCAGCCTCTCAGAAGAAACAGTTTTCATCAGACATCGTCCTCCTGGACGTCCCTACTGTATTGCCGTTGTTGAGGATGATGACTGCGATGCTGAACGCCTACAAATCTCCCACGTGCCTATTTCCTTGGCCTGCTGTTTTGGTTGGTTTTTTGGTTTGTTTTTTTTTTTTTTTTTTCTTTTTTTTTGGGGTTTTAAAAAAAAAAAAAAAAAAAAAAAGCTCGAGGCCATTATTCATGAGCAGTAAGAAAACAAATCACTCTTAGACCTACTCCTCTTGCAGATTCCCACACTTATTACCCAAAATCCCACAGCTCGCTATTGGTTCTACCCTTGACCAAAGTACAGGGCTGAGGCAGCATGCCATCCCCTGGGAAAAGCCGATCACGTTCCTCCCGGCAAGCAGCTCCGGTTATTCTAGGATCGCAGTCGGGCTGGAATAAAGTCCCCTAACTTTTCAGAGAAGGCAGCGCTCGTTCCCAACGCCAGTGCCTGGGGACCCGCGGGGACGAGCGCGGCCGCGCTCCGTGTCCTGACCGGGAAGTCGCTTTCCCCCCTGACCCGTTTTCTTTTTGAGCGGAAAAGAGCCGAAACGAGCGAACCGAGAGCCTTCAGCCCCTTCCACAGAGTCACTCTCCTGCTCGGGCAGAAGCGAGGAAGGTGCCTCTCGCAGAAACACGTAAAGATGCTCATGCCGGTGCCCCCCACCCCAGTGCCGGTGCGGTGCCCGCCGTACCCCCCACTCGCCCCTGCGCGCTCCCCGGCAGCGGCGCGGCGGCCGCCGCCGCTCGGCACTCACGCACGGCGAGGCAATTACAATAATTTAAAGCTTCCTGTCCGCCGGCTCCGCCGGGATCCCGAGGGCTGAGCCATGCCCGGGCACGGAGCGGAGCAGCGGCTGCCCCGCCACACACGCGCGGGCACCGCGGCCGGACCGCCCCCGCCCGCCCCCAGCCCCGGCGGCAGCAGGAGCAGGAGGAGGAGGAGGAG